>JACEFZ010000611.1:0-30000 GCA_014155875.1 Cepaea nemoralis
AAATTTTTTTCCCCTTCCTGGAAATAAATTTTTTTTTGGGCTTCCAGTATAAACAGTGCGTTATTTATTTATGTTTTCGCAATTTTTAGTTAACTTCGGTAACTTAAAATTGAGGCAGAAAGATTTCGCAGTGTCAAACAGGTTGTTAGAATCCATATCTTTTTTTTTAGAAAACGTGTTTGTTGTGATTCGAAATGATTGTTGTGATTTGAACTTCAAAATGACAACACCATCTGGTTCTGGAACTCATATATTTTAATAAATTACCGTTTTAAACAATGTTATATTACAGTTATTGTGATTTAAAGGACTTTGTGAAAGATTCTAATACTCATATCACGTGCAATATTCAGTAGTCAGTTAGATTATTTGTTAGTATTGAAAACAACACTAAAAGCGAAAGTTCGTCATAATGTGTCATAATATGATGGAACATATCGAATTATGAATGCGATAAATTTGTTTTGCCTATCACAAAGTATTAAAGAGTATTTAAATAATTAAATTTAAAAGAATAATAATTATAACTAAATAGAAAATAGTGTTTATATTCTTCTTCTCAGTACAAACTTGCTGGTGTGTTACTGACATTTTCCATCTTGTGTGAAAAATATGTGCTTCAGAATATTATGTTTTAATTGTGTTTTATTGGTGTTATGGAGTAGTTCTTGTGATATTCTTGAACACAAGTGGTGTGTGTAAAATTATTCAGTAAATTAAACAGGATCAACATAAGAGGATTATAAATACAAACTTGGTAAGTGAAATTGTTTTAAAATAATTTTTACCTCTTTAATTTCAATTGTTATTAATGAACCTCTCATTATTGTCATAAGATTTCTAACCTATCAATTAATTATTAACACGATCGTGTTTCTTGTGCAATGCTCTTTAATTTGATATATAATATAATATATCTGCTACCATGTTAACAATTTTAAAAGCATTAGTTTAGTTTAGTTTAGTCGTTTAGTCGTTGGATCAACATCATGGCACACGGTTTAACCCATAAGTGCTCCGTTAAGAAACTCAGCTCAATTCACGAACTCCATCGCATCGGCGAGGATCCTGAAATACTTTGGGGAGAATTTTAAATTGAATTTTTGCCCGGGCAGTGCCGTTAGGCTACTCTTTTTCGATTTCCAACTGCCAAGGGATTTTTTACGTGCGCAACAATACACACGGGCGTCCAATCATACTACCCAGAGACCAGGGGAATTTTATTACAGGAAGTCCAGGTGGATTTTTTAAATAAATAGCATTTTTTGAAATCAAGAATTTCTGTTTGGTCAGGACCATTTGTTTGTTTGGCAAGCAAACAGTTAAAAGCCATAGTGGAGGGTAACGTGAAGCCAAGCCAGCAAAAGGTAGACAACGAAACAAGTGGGAAGATAACATCGAGAGATGAACCAACAGCATTCTGACAAAATATACAGTTAAGGTGAGAGTCAGAGTTCGAGATCCGTTGTAGCCAACCTTCACTGTGGAGACGGCATGCGATTGACAGAGTTTACCATTTACTTTCTGAATGTGAAATGGACATTCACGACTAACTAACCGGCGTGTGGAGCGAACTCACTACTTCGTTGTCAGAAGAGAAAGTTTAAGCGCGCTACATCTACACTGAGTTTCCATCACAAGCATCGTTAAATGTGACGTGTTATTGAATCTTCAAATAGCAATCATTCATAGATTGCCTACAAAATATCTCCCTTGGCTAGCGTGACTGTGGACACCGATACACTTATGAAGGTAACATCAAGGATGGACGAACTGCAGTCTGACAGAGTGTACAAGAAAAGTGAGAGACAATGTTAGAGATCCATTGATGCCAACCTTCATTGTGGAGAAGACAATGCTTCTTATAGCTACAGTGATTAATCTTTATTCACAATATTGTAGATCTATATAGAGACTCCATTCCCGCTGGGCAGCCAACATCCCTCTGAGAATCGCCAACCCTATCTCACTCCACGATGCACAGAACATCATTGTACACCTTCCCCTCTCGTCATTCGCCACAAAAGGGTAGTGAGCGGTGTAATCTGAAAGTGTCAAAATACACAGCAAAGATCGCTATTCTAAAACAATATGGCCGCCAAAGAGAGGTGTCAGTTCAAAGACTTCCTAACAGCCAACATGTTTAGGTTACGCTGTGAGAAACTAGACACGTGCCTCTTTGCTTATTGCGTAAACCAAACACGTGTCCGTGTGTTCATTGGCATTCTTGTCATTTGCGTGCAGAGTGGGAGAAATCCGCGGCTAATCTTGCTGGGGTAAACATTAGGGGCACAGGCAATGGCATGTCAAGGAGAGCGCGGAGTTCCCCTGTGTCTATTTATAGCCTTGGGGTGTTTGATTTAGTTATTTCCCGAGGGTGACAATGGCTGTATTTTGCTATGATAGATAGATATTTGAATAACGAAGACACAAACAATAGATTGCATGATTTATTGCCTGGCATATTTCGCTGCATCTCGTCAGGTACTTACTGCAGAAATCACACAACGTAAAGTGAAATAACAAAGGCAAATCCTTCAATCTGAAATACACACATATTCGCACAGTAATGTCGATTGTCTACCACGGTAATTTTAAACTGACTAACATGTCTTTCTGCTTGCACAAGACCGGCTTACGTAGGTTGATCACTATGGCTTCAGCAAACCTTAACAACCGACTACTCTGTGTGTTGAACAACACACGGAAGGCACTGTCCCTTTCAACCACACTACCACTCTCGAGCACGTGTCTCGAGACCGATGAAGCATGACTGTTCCGGTGTGTCGGCCTGCCTAGGCTACCATCTTCTGTGTGTAGTATCTTGTCCACCCAGTTCGGAATGTGTTCCAACATATAGAGTTCCAACATACAGATAGATAGATAGACAAATAACGGCAGTGAAAAGGCCGAGAAGAGACGTGAAGAAAAGGAGATAAGAAAGTCGGCTGCCTTAGTAGTAATACTAATAAAAGTTGGTCTCTCCGGTAAACTCTAGTCTAAGCCTGACATCCAGCTCACGCCTGTGGCTCCTAGTAGCTGTCAGCATGCCACAGCGGCCACCCTAGGGCAACAGCTGTGACAGGCTGGCTAAAGCAAGCGTGGGTAGCCGAATTGGTGTCAAACCAATCGTGGAACACGGGTATGCCTACAAAGCATGTAAAGACAGGAGTCGGGCAGACTGCGCGGAAGAAATCATTGTTGATTCAACGGGCAAGAGTTTTGGAACGTAATGAGCACGGCAAGGCATGTAGAGCGCCCTGGTCATCCACTGAACCTGTATTCGTCTCTAGTCGTCTTGACTTGTCTTGCCACTGGATTCCGATGGACTATTATTGTTGTATTATCCGCACTGATATATGCTCGTGAAACCTGGACTGTTTATCAAAGACACGCGAGGAAATTAAACCATTTCCACACAGTCTGCCTTAGGAAGCTTTCGAAGATTAAATGTTAAGACAAGATCCTAGATACTGAAGTTCTAGAAAGAGTGTCCATGCCCAGTATCCGCACTCTGCTAATGAAGAATCAGTTTCGCTGTGCTGGTCATTTAACTCGCATGCCAGATCACAGGCTCCATAAACGAATTGAATTTTTGACTGCGAGCTGCGTTGTGGTAAACGCTCCAAGGGCGGCCAGAGGAAACGTTATAAAGACACTCTGAAAATCTCACTGCAAACTTTTGGAATTCATCCAGACACCTGGAAGACTGCTGCCAAAGACCGAAATTCGTGGCGTACATAATTACGCAAGGGTGCAGTCACTCGTGAAGCAACCAGGACTGCAATACCTGCGAAGAAAATGCTCGACAGAAAAACCACTGCAGAAGAACAACCTCCTAGAACGTCAAGCATTCTTTGCCGACATTGTCAAAGAACATTTCGAGCCAAAATAGGCCTGATCAGCCATCTTAGACCTCACGGCTCCATACTTTCAACCCCACTGGATGAAATGAATGGTCATCATCATAAGGGGTCATCATCATCATTAGGGGCCACCCTCCTTCTCCCCCCGGGGGTAGGGGCCACGCTTCCTCTCCCCCCGGGGGTAGGGGCCACCCTTCCTCTCCCCAAGGGGGTAGGGCCTACCTGTTCAGCCTCCGGTTACAAAATTGTGTTTGTCGTCCCTCGGAATTTGTAATTTTATTGGATCTCTTTATTTGATATTCGTCTATCTACATTCTGTGTTATTTTGTTTTGTTGAGGTTGTATATGCTATGTCTCCTCCCTCTCCCCCCGGGGGTAGGGACCACCCTTCCTCTCCCCAAGGGGGTAGGGCCTACCTGTTCAGCCTCTGGTTACAAAATTGGTTTTGTCTTCCTACGCAATTTGTAATTTTATTGGATCCATTTATTTGATATTCGTCTATCTACATTCTGTGTTATTTTGTTTTGTTGAGGTTGTATATGCTATGTGTTTTAATCAAAGACATGTGATACTGAAATTTCTATTTGTGATCTAAAATAAGCTGTGTGCTTTTTTTGCAATAATGTGTTATATTTACTTAAATTTAATTTTATTGATACGAAATATCAAGATTTTCATAATGATAATCATTTGTTCAGGTTATATCCCTTTAGATGTTAGTTTTATTACAGGCTCCATGGGAGTTTATTTGTTGTTTGAAATGTATGTCAATATCTTTATCGTAATGGTTAGACGAAAATAATGACCAAGAAAATTTTACAATGTATGAACATTAGAAGAACATTAAACAACAAAAATATAAAATTAATAATATGTCCCACAATATGGTACACCAAAATTCCTTGGTAGACTTATGAATAATATTTCCAGAGATCATCAGACATGTACCCAGTATTGTGGAAGTCAATCAGCACATTGTTTACGACGTCAGTACCATATTTGCAGACTTAAATTTCTTTCACAGTCATGATTACTAGGTCCGAAGATTTACAATTCCTCGTATGTTAGAAAACAACTTCAGCTTCGGCTTTCGATAGAGGTGATCCATCACACTGGTCGTATTTGTTTATAATCTGCAAAGATCATCAAATATCGCTTGTGTAATGTCTTCAAAATTTCCAGCTAACTTCTATTTGTCCAACACTAATTCATCTGTTTTGTTTTCAAACATTTAGTTCCTTAATAAGTGAATTTATGTAGCGTCAGTAATCTTTGGGTACGTCGATTTCGAGACTGCTAGCTACACGACTATCTATCCAGACTTCATTAGTGGCTTATATTGTCAAAATATTTCTCTATATGTTCAGTTTTTTAAATATCATATTTTGTTGTTTAATGTTCTTCTACTATTCATACACTGTATAATTGTCTTGGTAATTATTTTCAACAAACCATTTCGTTAAATATATCGACATACATTTCAAATAAGAAATAATCTCCCATGGAATGTGCATGGGGGTAGGGGGTCCTGCCCTGGGGGTAAGGATTCCCTGGGGGTAGGGGGTCCCTGGGGTAGGGGTGCTTAGTGTAGGGGGTGCTTAGGGGGTTCCTGAGGGTAGGTTGTCCCTGGGGGCAGTTGGAGGGAGGGCCCTGCCCTGGGAGTAGGGGTACCTGGGGTAGGGATTCCTGGGGTAGGGATTCTTGGGTTCCTTTGTGGTAGGGGGTCCATGTCCTATGGGTAGGGGGGTTCCTGGGGGCAACCTGGGGGAGGGAGAGGGATGGTAGGGGTTCCCTGGCGTAGGGATTCCCTGGGTTAAGGGGGATGCCGGGGGTATGGGTCCCTGGGGTTAGGGGGTCCCTGGGGACAGGGGACCCTGCTTATGGGTAATACTAGGGGTCCCTCGGGGAACGAGGGGAAGGGGGAGCCTGGTGGAAGGGTGTGCCTGGGGGTAGGGAGTGCTTAGGTTATGGGGTGATTAGGTTAGGGGTCTCAGGGGGTAGGGGTCTCCGGGGGTAGCGGCGTCTCCGGGGGTAGCGGGATCTCCGGGAGTTAGGCGTCTTCGGGGGTTTGGGTATCCGGGGGTAGGGGGTGTCCAGGGATAGGGGTTCCAGGGGTAAGGGGTTCCTGGGATAGGGTAAAGATAGGGGGTCTCCAGGGGTAGGGTGTGCCTACCCCTAGGGGGTCCCTTGGGGTAGGGGATCCCTCGTGGAACTGGGTCGCTGGGGGACGGGAGTGCCGGGGGGAAGTTGGTGCCTGGGGGTAGGGCTTAGGATAGGGGTGCTTAGGGTAGGGGGTCCTCCGGGGGTGGGCGGTCTCCGGGGTTAGGGGTCTCCGGGGGTAGCGGGGTCTCCGTGGGTAGCGGGGTCTCCGGGGGTTGGGGATCTCCGGGGGTAGGGGGACTCCAGAGGTAAGGGGAGCCTGGGGTAGGGGGTTCCTGGGGTAGGGTAAAGTTAGGGGGTCTCCAGGAGTAGGGGGTGCCTGGTGTAGTGGGTTCCTGAGATAGGGTAAAGGTAGGGGTTCGTCTCTGGGGAGTACGGGCTCGTCTTCGGGGGTAGGGTGGTATGGGTCCCTGGGGGAAGAGGGTCGTCCCTTGGGGTGGGTGGGTGGGGTGGGGGTCCAATGTCAAATCGCCGATTTGTTTCATTGCACTCGTAACCATTTCGACACACCGACGACCAGTTCACAGTAGCGCTGCGATATTTGCGCTTTTCTCTGACAACCGACTTCTTAGCTACATTTGTTGACCTGGCTAACCTTCCCTGGTAGACCGTAAATCGAAACGGGTGTACACTAGCTATCTGCAAATGTTGTCACCGTTAAATCACACCTCTCATAACCTTAAAGAGTCATCATCAATGACGCGTGACGGAAAAAAAGAAGAAGATAATAATCTTAATCCCGTCCTCTTAACGTCCCCGTGATGATGATCTCTATGTTTATATACTATGTATGAAATAACTAAAGACAGGCTGCCAAGATAGCCCAATCAATCAAGCAAGTCCATTCTTGAGGTGTGTGTAACATACAATACTCAGCACAGCGGTCCGATCTTTTGATGTGTTTGTCAAGTAACCTAAGCTTCGTTGATATCCATTTCTAAGAACCATAGTGTTATCATTTTTTAAAGAGTTTATTACGAATTCCGTGGTTATAGGTTCAGATGAATAAATGATACCAGGACATGTCTTGGCAAGTAAAGGCGGCCTATGTGATACCGATCATATCACCACCGTAACTAAGTACAGGAAGGCCCCGCTATACGTCGCTTCGGTTTACGTCGTTTCGCTATAACGTCGTTGTCACATAGGGGACTAACTTCACTATACGTCGCTACGTTTCGCCAAAACGTCGTTCTGAGGCTGGCGATCGGTCTGTTGATATCGATAAAGTCCTTGGTTTACCTCCAACCGGGTGCTGACAAAATCAAAGAGGGTGCTAACAACGTAACTCTTTGTAAGTGCTTCCAAGATCACTCGTACCAGAAGTACTCTTATGGAGAACATGGAAGCACTATTAGCCGTCTGGATTGAAGACACACACCAACGGAGTATGCCTGTGAGCAAGATGGTTATCCAAGAGAAAGCAAAGTCTCTCTATAAAGATCTAGCTAAGAAAGCGGATGAGAGCAGTACTAATAGTGCTGATGATAAATTTGGAGCGGGTCGTGGTTGGTTTGAGCGCTTTAAGAAGCGTTCACACCTGCACAACATTCAGACAACAGGTGAAGCGGCGAGTGCTGATACTGCAGCTGCATAGCGTTTCCCTGCAGAGTTAAAGGCCATGATTGAGGAGAATGGTTACTGTGCAGCAGTCATTTGACACATTTTTTGTTCAAGCAGAGGGCCAGGAAAAGAGGCAGGAAGAGGTTACAATGTCTTCCTCAGATAAAGAGACAGAATTTAATGCCTCTACAACCCCATAACTCTACAATTCGCCCCAAACCCACCTCTATTTAGCCTATAAATATCAACAACCATCAAAATAAACATTACATATACACTGTACTTCATTTCTATGGGAAATAGTGTTTCGCTATACGTCGTTTCACTCAAAGTCGCGTTTTCCAAGAACGTAACTCCCACGTTAACCGGGGCCTTCCAAAACAAGACTCTTTTACACACCTAAAGACACGCAGACATATTGTGCTAAACCCATATTTCTATAGACCATTGGGCACATGGTGGTCAGATAACACCAGCCTCCTTTATTTCCTATGACATTTCCTGGTATCCATTAGGCTAATTAGCCCAGGGGGTCTACGCTAAGTTTATAATTTAGAATCTACCTTTGCAAATGATCAGGCTAATAACGACACCTTTTCAGGGGTGGTCAATAGACCCTTTGCTTTCGTTTGGATGTGAAGCGTAGACAATGAGCAGACAAGCTGAAAAAAAATATCTAATGGCAGATTAAATGTGGTTTCTGAGGACAATGCAAGGAATACCATGTATAGACTGACAAACCAATGACCAAGTCCTGAAGAAACAAATGAAAACCGTAAACTGATTAGAGAAATTAGACGTAGTCAGCCACATTTGTTTGGGCACTGCATAGGGAGAAATAAAGTGGAAAACTGTATGACAACTGGCAAGATTGAGGGGATAAACATGGGGAAGACAGAGAAGTAAATACTTTAGTGGTTTGGTCACGTGGTATTGTCGAGACAAGAACACAGAGCTGATCCACGACTCTGGTGATCGTGCGAGATGGCGAAATATGACCGCCCACGCTAGTCGGCATGGAACACGATTATGATGAACTAGGTGTACTGGGAAGTTCGCATATTCCTTCGGCGTTTCGCAGTTATCATTAGGAAGTAGCAGGTTCGAATCCCTTGAGCGATTTGTACAGTGTGATATCAAATTGTTACATTTGTAAACATTTACTTAATGTGTACCTAGCAATCTTCTTCTTCTTCTTCTTCTTTCGTTCGCTTGAAATATTTCTTTAACTGCAATGTTGTCTCATGTATGAATTTAACTGTCTTTTTAAGTTCACTCAGCGGTCCATAGAGTTAATCTTCCACTGCCGTCTCTCTAGGCCAGAAGGTTTGCCTAGATTTGTTATATTTTGGACAGTCTTGGAGTTTGTGCTCTGCTGTGTGCGACGCCAATCTATATGTGCATATGGCTGTTTCACCAATCCTTGAATTTTGTATACATATGGTTGCGTAATCAATTGTGTCCTGTTCTGAGGCGCAGAATAATGACTTGTTTTGGTCTGTCCATAACGTGGTAGTCATCTTGAGCAGGTTTTGGTGGCTTTCTGACTGATTTGATCATTCTTTTCTTTTGGTGGTATGTAACGGTACCTAGCAATCAATGCATGTGCCTTATTCTTCTATGTTCTTACAATGGCCGGACGGGTACCTCAGAAAGATAGACACGATTATCTTAGAACGGACAAAAATGAAGAAATAGTCACAAATGAGGGTGTTTCAACATTTCTCACAACTAAATAAAATATCAGTAAAACTATACAGTCGCTCTGTCGGCCTTGATAAAGACATCTATACAGGAACACACGAGTGATAATGATATATATTACACACATACTTGTCATTAAATGTATTCATATTCTTCATTGTCAACTAATCATGTCACACCAAGATGTATTTCTGCAGTGTTGAACATCTTGAAACATGTCTTCACTCTGCGTCATTTCATGTACAGTGTCAAGGTTACCTTCCAAATTTAACATAAGTGCATATTATTTAGCCATATAAAATTTCCAAGCGGATCTATACTTATTATTTTTCATAACACATTTCTAAATGATCTGTTAACATGTGTCTGTATCCTAATGCTTTGAAACATGTAATTTGTCAGTGTCTTGCTTCAATTTCCGACTATATTTTCATTTAGAGATGCGTGTAAATTCTGAAACCTGTTGACAGGATTTGGTTCAAAGTCGTTACCTTGAAATTACGAATCCGGCTTGCGCATGTCTTTTGACAGGTTTTGCTAACTTCAAAACAAGGACATTCACATAATTAGGTCTATGAATAATGTCATGAGGAAGGTGCACCGTGGGAATAAGTAAAAGAGTATCGCTCAGAGCCTTCGATTAGAGTGGATGGTGCAGCTGAACAGACCGACAATTGGAAATAGTGTCTCAGAATCGAGTGGATGGTGCAGCTGAACAGACCGAGAATCCATATCTGGAAAGACTGGCTCAGAACTGAGTAAGTAGAGGATTTGGACGATACTCAAAGCGTAGAGTGGAAAATCACCATGTGGACTTGTAATCAGATCGTTCTGGAATAATCAGATTGGGGACTTTTCTGTGACTTTTGAAGACGTGGACGGATCATGTGTGGGAATGGCCACAGTGCAGTTATGTCGATTCTTAAATTCAGTATTCAGTATTTATTGCACGAGTGTGTGTGGCTGATCACGCTAGTTTGATGTTGGTTCATTTCTTCCATCAAAGCCGATCCCGGACTTATCAGCCTCCCATGGAAGACCAAAGTCTGAGGACAATCTCAACACAGTGCCCGAACTTCGTAGCATAGGGTGAGAATCCATGTAAGTTCTTGCGCAACAGTAGTATATTGAGGTTTCCAGACACCTATTCTGGGAGGGTAATTGGGAGGGTAATGGCGGCTAATAGGGTTTATGAAGGAAATATGGGGCAAATTGTCGACTCGGTAAAAAAATTTTTTGGTGGGAACGGGTTTTTTCGGCGGGTGATGGTGTCTGTGAAAGTAATTAAGGTAAAAGTATTCGGTGGGAATAGAAAGGTTGTGCGTACGGATGAGGGAGGGCTGTAAGTTACGTATATGAATGTGTTAGTATGCGTGGTGTAGTGCTGTATAAACAAGGGTGTGATGGATCGTGGTTTCTACTCATGGGTTGGATATATTTTGGTTACGTGTATGAATGTGTCTGTTCGTGGTGTAGTGATGTATAAACAAGGGTGTGATGGGTCGTGGTTTCTACTCATGGGTTGGATATATGGTGGTTACGTATATGAATGTGTTAGTATGCGTGGTGAGTAATGTATAAACAAGGGTGTGATGGGTCGTGGTTATACTCGAAGTAAGAGGTGGTTACTATCATCTGAACAGTGTGATAGTAGTGAAGGTAAAGGGTGGTATATTCACTACCATCATTACAAAGGAAATCTTATAAAGTTATAATGGGTATGGTGGTAAGGGGTATTAGTGATCAAGTAGGAGTGATATAGGGGTGGTCATAAATGTAATAAGAGGTGTTCGCAATTACACACTGGTCAACCAGTGGTCAAGCAATGGTCAAGTAAGGGTCAAGTAGTCAAGTAAGGAAATTTTAGGGAAAAGTGATTGTAATGAGATGGTGATGATTAAAGAGTGGTAAATTAGTGGTCAAGCAGTGGTCAAGCAGTGGTCAAGTGGTCAAGTAAGGAAATTTTAGGGGAAAATTGGTCGTAGTGACATGGTAATGTTTAAATTAGTGGTAAATTAGTGGTCAAGTAGTGGTCAAGTAGTGGTCAAGTAGTGGTCAAGCGGTGTGTAAGTGAGGAAAATTTTAGGAAAATTTTAGGGAAAAGTGATTGTAATGAGATGGTGATGATTAAAGAGTGGTAAATTAGTGGTCAAGCAGTGGTCAAGTGGTCAAGTGAGGAAATTTTAGGGGAAAAGTGAATGTAGCGACATGGTGATGCTTAAAGGGTGGTAAATTAGTGGTCAAGTAGTGGTTAAGTAGTGGTCAAGTAGTGGTCAAGTGGTCGAGTGACCACTTAAATTGTAGAGGACGATGTGCCTAAGATTATGGTAGTGATTAAAGTGATCGATGACGTGGTCAAGCAGTGGTCAAGCAGTGGTCAAGCAGTGGTCAAGTAGTCAAGTGACCACTTAAATTGTAGGGGAAAGTACGTATAGTAGTGATAATACTACTACGAATATTAGCGACAAGCACAAAGACAACCAAGTACATACTTGATACACACCTACAAGCAAAAACACACAACCACAAAGACAGCCAAGTACACACACACATACACACCCATCGCCTAGGATTACTACTGTCATCACAACTATACTCAAGTACAGACAAACCATTCCATTACTACTGTTAACGCAACTATATACAACCACGTACAGACACGCGTACAACAACAAAGACAGGCACAAAACACATACAGACACCCATACACACTTGATACACTTGTACATACAGACCTACACAAGAACACAAAAAACAAAGACACACCCAAAACATTACTACTGGTACCTCAACTATACACTTGTACATACAGACCTATAAGAATATCACAAACCACAAATTATTGGTAAAGAACGCGGATGTCCGAGACAGCCCCTACGTCATCAACGCCATATGCAAAAGTCATTAAGCATGAGTCATCGGTTTGCGGGGAAGCAGGCGTGAGAATAGCTTGTCTAACTGCCACGTCAGCTACGTCGTGTGCAGAACCAGTGTATAAAATAGACGGCGTCTCTTGTGAGCTCAGTACCAGTTCACGGGCTGACTTGGGTAGCTACAGAGTTGTTTTTTAAATCAGGCTGGTGTGAGCAGTGTAGTAACCAGATATTGTTCACGTAGTGACTTGGGTATCTACAGCAGTGCTTCACGCTGGTGTGAGCAGTGTTCGTGTAGTAACCAGATATATTTCACGTAGTGACTTGGCTACAGCAGTGAAACTTGGTGTGAGCCTTATTCGTTTCGTCGGCATCTGATAAAACATTGAAACATTGTATACACCAGAACTTTTTGGTGTTGTAAGAAAGGAAAAAAAAAACAGTTTATCAATATGACCACCAGATCTACTTTCACGTGTTCAGTGTGCGACAAAGACTTCCGTGATAACTATAAGCTCACTCGCCACATTCGGACCATTCACGATACGAAAGATCAACCACACTTATGTCATATCTGTGGACAACGTTTCAAGAGAAAAGACAATCTACAAAAACACATACGAATACGTCATCACCGGCCTATGGATACATCAGAAACAGAGACAACTACCTCTTCACCATCAGAGACAACACCACCAACAACCTCTACGACACCACCAACTGAAACCAATATAACTAACAGTCAGATACAACCAGACGAGAATATTCTTGAACAAATGGTAGAAGACGAAGCTGCCATCTTAGCAGCCGGAGAACCAGAGACACTACACATCCTTCCATCGGATATTCAACAAATATATAGAGAAAATTGGGAAGCTATCAGGACACATCACAAGATTAACAAGTATTTATCGACATATACCTTCTTTATTAGCCCGGAGATACAAAAGCCTATCAAATGGACAGATACGTTGTATAAGATTTTCAATGCTCAAATTAGTCGCTTTAAGATCAACTTTAGCTTTCATCTAGTGTTACGACATAGAGGAACACAAGATCTTAGATTCTATCATGCATCATTTAACAATTCTTCTGTTTTAGAATTTCCAGCGCTAATACATAACAGACACGACTTTGACGCCTTCCTTACATCAGTACACGAACATGACATTCATTCCTACGCCACGCAACAACGTACAGACACCAAATATACACTAGAGACAGTAGCTGGTATTTGTTTTTACCTCTTTCATATGCCCGAGTTCCCGATAGTTTGATGTCTAGGTCATCCCCCAACTACATTGTTTTATATTTTTGTCACTAACCCTGTATGTCATTGATGTTTTCTTATAGCACTAAAGTGTTTTGATGAATAATACATTCTTTGATATATTGAAACCAAGATTTTTGTTGATTTTCTTTAGTGGTGTTTGTTTTTACTTCTTGTTCCGAGAGACAGCAACACTGACAGACAATGAAATAAAGACACATACTGAGATGTATTATGTATTTATTCAACTGATGCTTGCAACCAAGTATAGAAATTACGCCATCCACCTCCCAGTATCCAACGATGTAGTTTATCAGTCATATACGTACCGACAGATGTAGCGAAGCTTTCCTCCAGGTCCTGGACATTCACGTCTGTATTGTAAGAATTATTAACCAGATGCATACCCAGACGCATACCAAGTGTAAAAACCATCATTATTCTCCCGTAGTTGATGACGTTATCGGCAAAGACTTCGTCAGCGATTGAAACAAAGACCGGGAAAACCTGTTCGGGCTTGATACAGACTTCTAGTCTCGTGAATAACACATCATGTTGGTTGGCTATCTGACGTACTAAGCGACACAACCTCGAGTTATTGGTCTTTGTGGGGTTGTAGGAACTAATAATAGTCAACGCCATACTCACCACCTCGGTGTGAACTTGTGTCAAGTCGAGTATTGGGTCCATCGTTATTATACCAATAGCTACCAGAGACCCACTAGCGTGCAGTTGGTGGTCAAATGGTCTAATAATATCACCCGATACGTTTATAAACACCAATGCGAGTAGGTAGCTGTTTATTAATTCTCATGGATCCTAGGTGGAAACATCCTTTTACGGCTTTGATTGCGGGCCCAACGGGGAGTGGTAAAACCGTCTTTGTCCAACAGTTCTTGACCCATCTACCAGCCATGGTAGACCCCCTTCCAGAGGAAATTATATGGTGCTATGGGGAATGGCAACCCATCTACGAAACTATGAAGGGTGTTCAATTTAATGAAGGTCTGCCAGGATGTGGAAAAATGGACAGGGGATAGACGTCGGTTAGTAGTCATAGATGATCTAATGTCTGAGACAGATGACAGAGTGACTAAATTATTTACTAAAGGCAGTCATCATCGCAACCTCAGTGTTATGTATATAGTACAGAACCTATTTGGTAAGAATAAAGAACAAAGAACTATCAGTCTGAATTCGCACTACCTAGTGGTGTTTAAGAATCCTCGAGACGGATCTCAGATTACCAATCTCGCCAAACAGATGTATCCAGGCCGTGTGTCATATGTCCAAGAGAGTTTTAAAGACGCGACATCGGCTCCACACGGGTATTTGTTATTTGACCTGCGACAGGAAACACCGGATCAGCTCCGCTTACGAAGTCATATATTTCCCGACCAGCAGCAAGTCGTCTACGTCCCCAAATAACATGTCTAACCGACTTAAACGTAACGAGGGTATGTTACGTTTCTTGGGTCAGACCAACCCAGCCACTGTGAAGGCAGTAATGAAATCAGCTTCCCCGGATCTCGTCCAATCAATTTGCGAGTGCTGTCACAACGTTTTAAAAGGTAATGTTCCCCTGACACCAGCTCAGAAGAAGCGTCTGCAACGACACAAAGACAGTCTGAGAGCACTCACTCATAAGAAATTATCGCTTAAGAAAAGGAAAGAGATTCTACAACAAGGTGGTTTCATAGGCGCCTTACTAGGCCCCATACTAAATGTGTTGAAAAGCGTGGTGGGATTGTAATGGCCAAGAAGATGATCTTGATCGATCCCCGGTTGCTAGAAAAACCCTATATACCACCCGACACACTAAATGATAGTCTACAGGATTTGGATCGTCAGATGCAACAAGTCCTGGAAACAGAAGATCTACCACCACGTGACAAGGCCAGAGCATATCAGCAAACACTACAGAGGTATCTGAATCGACTCGAACAGTACAGACACAAGCCTCTGGGACTAGTAGATATCAAGGAACAAAAACCTGAAGTCACCAGTGTACCGACACCAGTAGCCGAGACACCTCTTCAACCAACACCTCTTCAACCTATTCAACCGGCTCAAGTAGTCGAACCCAAAACAGTCGAGACCACACCACATTACAAGCTCAGGCGAAGTAAGAAGAAGACTAGGATACCTACCCCCAAGTGGCAAAAATGGCCGCCCAATTAAGAAAATATTACTATGACCCAAAGAAGCCGGGGGCCTATGGTGGAGCCGCCGCCTTAAAAAGAAATACTAACCTGAAGAAAATAGATAAATGGTTACGTCATCAGGATACCTACACGTTACATAAACCGATCCGTCGCCGATTTCAGAGACGCCAGACCATAACCGGTGGTATAAATCAACAATTTCAAGCCGACTTGATAGATATGAGACTATTACAACGATACAACGATGGGATGTCGTACCTAGTGACTTGTATCGATGTGTTTAGTAAATATGCTTGGGCTATCCCGATCCAAAAGAAAACGGGGAAAGCGCTGGTGGTGGCTATGAGTAAAATCTTTGGTGATAGCCAACCGATAAATTTTCAGAGCGATAAAGGTTCGGAATTCGTTAATCGGACCTTCTTAAAATTTCTGAAAGATCGAGGTGTGCACTTCTTTACCACCGAGAATGAAGATGTGAAGGCAGCGATAGTGGAAAGATTCAATCGAACCCTGAAAGAAAAAATGTGGCGTTATTTCACCAAGACCAATACACTGCGCTACGTCGACGTGATAGATAAATTGATCCAGAACTACAATGGTTCGTATCACAGAAGTATTCGCATGGCCCCTGTACAAGTCAACTATAGTAATCAAGAAGAGGTGTGGGATAACTTGTATAAGCCGACATACGTATCGAAAAAAGTGTATTTTACACCTGGGGATCGAGTCAGACTGGCTGAACCCAAACAACCTTTTAAAAAAGGGTATATGCCCTCGTGGACAGAAGAATTGTTTACCGTCAGTCGCATAAACCAGACCAGTCCAGTGACCTATGTGGTAAAAGATGATTCGGGAGAGGAACTACAGGGCTCGTTCTACAGAGAAGAAATACAACTAGTTGGAGACAAGCAAGTGTATCGTATCGAAACAATCTTACAAGAAAGACCCAGGCGAGGTGGTGGGAAAGAGTATTTAGTGAAGTGGTTTGGTTATCCCCATTCATTCAATAGTTGGATAGCTGACACGCAACTAGCTAGTTATGGAGACTAGTGGTGTGAGTGAAGACAGGGTGGAAACTATGGGGGTGCGCCCACAACTGACAGAGGGGGAAAGAACATCGATCTGGTCATTCTTTGGACAACGTGTACCGAGGCCAGAGATTGTATTTATGTGTCAAATGGTGGTTATATATGCCGTAATTGCCGTGTCTTTGTTCAATCTGACTCAAGGCAGCGCAGACGCACCAGACGGCAAGTTGTGGGTAGCTCTAATGAGTAGTTGTTTGGGGTATATGCTACCTAATCCTAAATTAGAAAAACGATGAGTTTCTACGTAACTTTACCGAGTAATTCTGGACCAAAGGTATTTCCCAACAACCAACCCGGTCACTTTTTTGTCAAGTTGCCGCAGACCATTGATGTAACGACCCAATACGAAGTGGCCCTGGTCGAGATTCAGTTCCCCAATTCGTATTTTAATGGTTTGCCTGGTGAAATTTGGTTCCAATACTTTCCACCTAAAGGTAGTGGTATGGAACCTATAACCCTTGTATGTCCACCGGGTCCGTTCAGCAGCCCTGAAACTTTCATCGAGGAATTGAATAAGTTGTGTGTAGAAACCCAACTAGACGAGAAAGTAAACATCAAATTCTTTCTAGGTGCACCTTGGAAAAAGGTCGGGATGAAAATATTTGAAAAAGGCGCCCAGGCTAAAGTTAGTGACAGATTGAAGAATATGTTGGGTTTTCCCAGCTCGACTCTATCAGACGATAATGTCTTATTATACGGTAATATAGAATTAGAGATGGATAACGAAGTTAAAAATATCTACGTCTATTCAGATCTCGTAGCCGCGAGACCAGTTGGAGACGTCATGGTTCCTTTACTAAGGACTGTTCCTATATTGGACCGACTGTCACCTTCAGTGTTTCGTCTTTATGATAAGCCACATTATGTACCATTAAGTCGATTCTCCTTCGACACGGTGGAAATACTTTTAACTGATGATACGGGTAAAACACTCTCATTCAACGATGGGACTTCAGTACTAACTTTACATTTTCGAATCAGGAAGCACTCAGACCTCGAATAGACTAATATGAGTTTCTACGTGACGCTGACGAGTAATGCTTCGTTACAAATATACCCCCAAAATAACGCCGGACATTTCTTTGTCAAACTACCACAAACTATTGAGCTCACCTCCCAGTACGAGGTTGGTTTGGTCGATATTCAGTTTCCCAACACCTATTTTAATATTTTGAAAGACGAGGTGTGGATAAAGTACTTTCCACCTCCAGACCTAGATGAACCACCGATGACGATTACGCTGACGCCTGGTCTGTACAAATCAACAGAAAAATTCATTGGAGAATTGAATAGATTGCTTTTCGAAGCTGAGAGATTTATCAATGAACTGCAATGGCTGCGTCTCGATGATGCCTTACAAGAACATAACCGAATGATGTTCTCTTATAATGATATTTCGAATAAGGCTCGTTTCCAGTTATATGAACAAGGGGCTGAAGTTAGACTTAGTGACAAGTTGGCAGAAATATTACAGTTTCCCTCGACACATGTCACCGAGACTGAACCCAGTCTGTCTGGTGTGGGTGAAGTGGATTTAGACCAGGGCACAAAAAATGTCTTCGTCTATTCCGATATTGTCACCTCGCGGGTGGTTGGTGATGTGATGGTACCATTACTGAGGACACTACCTGTTCTAGACAGATCTACCACCTCGGTATTTAGGATGTATGACAAGCCACATTACGTACCCCTCAGTCGATTTTCATTTGACACGATTGAACTTCTTATAACCGACGAGCAGGGGAAATCTATCCCATTTACAGGTGGAACTTCAGTAGTGACGTTACATTTTCGAACAACCAAACGGTTTGATCTGGGCTAACCATGGTTAGGCACGTGCCAATCCAACGCAACCCCAAACTATACGAGGAGTATTTCTGCAATCAAGCTGGAAGTGGTCTCCCTGTTTTTGTAGGTGGTCGAAGTCAGCGAGGTCATGGAATTGGTAGTTTCTTCCTTGGTTGAAGACTGGTGGCAAAGCCCTATTGAGAGAAGGACTGGGGACGGGTTTGCAAGTGGCTCAAGATGCCTTAGCTGGTAGAAATGTTGGTGAGTCCTTCAAAGAACACGCCAGAGATGCTGGTCAACGACTACTCCAAGGCGCAGCTCAACACATCAGCCAATCAGGTAGTGGTGTTAGGAAACGAAAACGAGCCGCCCCGCCAGGTCAGCCCAGTAAAAGAATAAAACCAACAGTCAGAAAGCCATCGAGTCATAAGACACATCACCACCAAGCGGGACATTCGGATATTTTCTCATAATGGCGTTAATTCATCCCAAGTCGTGTGAGTGTCTGCATTCTGGTCTGGATCTGTTTAGTGTACCTCCCACCCAGACAGCCGTAGAAGAGGGACAGTTTGTGGAGATTCATCCATTGGCCACTTTAGCTTATGGGGCACCCATCGAATTCACCATTTCTGGTGTCGGTGAAGATTACATTGATTTGTTTAATACTTTTCTGCACGTGAGAGCCAAAGTTACACTGCCCAATGGCGACGACCTACCAAACACAGCCGAAGTTGGTCCTATAAATTATTATTTGCATAGTTTGTTTTCTCAAGTAGACGTGTCCCTGAACGACACTCTTATTTCACCGAGTGAAAATTCGTATCCGTACCGGGCCTACTTGGAAGCTCTTCTGAATTATGGTGAAGAGGCCAAAAAGAGTCATCTGACGTCAGCTCTATACTATCAAGATACTCCTTTGCACATGGCAGACACAAAGGGTGATACCAATACAGGTCTAGCCAAAAGAAGATCTTTAGCCAGCTATAGTGTGCCTCTGGATATGATGGGGCGCCTACATTCCGACATTTTCAATCAGGACCGGTACATGTTGAATGGTGTCGATATTAAAATCAAACTAACCCCATCAAAATCCGTCTTTAATTTGATTGCCACGGATGTAAATGGTGGGTACAAAAGTGTCATTACTTACGCCGCCCTCTTGGTGAGGAAAGCTAAGTTAAATCCAGCTATCTCTCTGGCCCATGAAAAAGCCTTATTGAGATCCAATGCCAAGTATCCTTTTAAAAGGGTCGTGGTAAAGACCTTTTCTATCCCTAAAGGTATGTTTTCCCACACACAAGATAACCTTTTCCTCAGCCAGACACCGACCCGGGTGGTGATCGGATTAGTGAATGCTTCCTGCTTCAATGGCGAGCTGAATACGAACCCCTTCATATTCAATCATTATCAGTTAAACTATTTGAGTCTGATGGTAGATGGGCGTAGTGTTACAGGCAAACCCTTAACCATGAATTATACCACAGGTCAGTACATGCGAGCTTTCCATAGTACCAACTTGGCCCTTGGTCTGACCGGTAAGGATGTCGGGAATGGTATAAATTATGAAAGTTATAGTCAAGGGAATTGTCTCTATAGTTTTGATCTGACTCCCAGTATATTAGATGGAGAACAGTTTGAAATGGCGAAATCTGGCCCATTGTCAGTAGAACTAAAGTTTGACGTTATAACGACTGTACCTCTACAAGTCATCGTATACGCCGAACTCGATTCGGTCCTAGAAGTTTCCAAGACGAGACAAGTGCTAACAGATTACATAGCATAATGGATACCCAACAACTAAGACAATTACTCATGTCTGATCTGTTTGTTCGTCGCCTTCCACTAGTCAACGTATGCGCTAGAGATATTTGCCTAGACACATTGATAGAACACAGCCAGCTGCTTTGATCGTCAATACTGACACCAGTGCTTACTCTGGTTCACATTGGATCGCCCTATATTTTAATGGTCTAGGTCAGTTTGAATATTTCGATTCGTTTGGCTTGCCACCATTACACGCCGACATTATCCATTTTATACAACGAAACTCGGACAGATCACCCGTGTACAATACCCGTATGCTACAAGACATTAATAACAGTACTTGTGGTCTGTATGCGTTGTATTTCTTATTAATGAAATGTCGTGGTCGAGCCTGTCACGTATCCTGCAACCCTTTGGACACAGACAACACGTGAACGACCGTCTCGTGTTTCGATTGGTTACTCCGTGGTTAAAAAAGACAAGTCCAGAACTGTTTAAAACTAGATAAATTCGTCGTTACAAACTGAGACGACCACTCGTCTTTTTGTTTCTACAACGATCAAGATGTCTACACCCAAGTGGTTATTCATGTCAAGACCTGTTGATATGCCCAGACAACTAGACAACAGTTTGAAAGCGGTGACAGTTTCTCAAGACACAGGAACAATGACACTCCATCTATATCAATCTACCGACAGTCAAGACAAGCCTCTGAAAGACCAGACATCTTTCTACAATAATCAAGTCCCTCTGCTCCCTTTGGATCGTAAACGAAGCCATTTTTAAATGTTGTATACCAATAAAAGCCACTTGAAAATGTTATTATTTGTTTCTCTATTTTATTATGTTTTTGTTCGATTGTATAGTTTTTCTTCTCTCTCTCAGTGTGTCTGTACTTGTGTATAGTTGTGATGACAGTAGTAATCCTAGGCGATGGGTGTGTCTTTGTACTTGTCTGGCTTTATGTGTATGTCTGTACAAATGTATCAAGTGTGTACTTGGTTGTCTTTGTGGTTGTATGACCCTCTTTGTATGATTTTTACACACCCCACAAAAATATAGTATAATAACAACGCACCAGCTAATATGACCCTCTTTGTATGATTTTTACACACCCCACAAAAATATAGTATAATAACAACGCACCAGCTAATATTCTTGTCGCTAATATTAGTAGTACTATTATCACTACTATTGATTCTTCTTCACTCTACCCACCACCATTGCACTATACGTACTTTCCCCTACAATTTAAGTGGTCACTCGACTACTTGACCACTGCTTGACCACTGCTTGACCACGTCATCGATCACTTTAATCACTACCATAATCTTAGGCACATCGTCCTCTACAATTTAAGTGGTCACTCGACCACTACTTGACCACTACTTGACCACTATTTGACCACTAATTTACCACCCTTTAAGCATCACCATATCGTTACAATCACTTTTCCCCTAAAATTTCCTCGCTTGACCACTGCTTGACCACTAATTTACCACTCTTTAATCATCACCATCTCATTACAATCACTTTTCCCTAAAATTTCCCTAAAATTTTCCTCACATACACACCGCTTGACCACTGCTTGACCACTACTTGACCACTACTTGACCACTAATTTACCACTAATTTAAACATTACCATGTCACTACGACCAATTTTCCCTAAAATTTTCCTTACTTGACCACTGCTTGACCACTAATTTACCACTCTTTAATCATCACCATCTCATTACAATCACTTTTCCCTAAAATTTCCTTACTTGACTACTTGACCCTTACTTGACCATTGCTTGACCACTGGTTGACCAGTGTGTAACTGCGAACACCTCTTATTACATTTATGACCACCCCTATATCACTCCTACTTGATCACTAATACCCCTTACCACCATACCCATTACAACTTTATAAGATTTCCTTTGTAATGATGGTAGTGAATATACCACCCTTTACCTTCACTACTATCACACTGTTCAGATGATAGTAACCACCATTTACTTCGAGTCCACGACCCATCACACCCTTGTTTATACATTACTACACCACGCATACTAACACATTAATATACGTAACCACCATATATCCAACCCATGAGTAGAAACCACGACCCATCACACCCTTGTTTATACATCACTACACCACGCATACTAACACATTCATATACGTAACCAACATATATCCAACCCATGAGTAGAAACCACGATCCCATCACACCCTTGTTTATACATCACTACACCACGCATAGTGACCACATTCATATACGTAACCACCATATATCCAACCCATGAGTAGAAACCACGACTCATCACACCCTTGTTTATACATCACTACCCATACTAATATATCCTACGTAACCAAAATAACTTTCCCCTTCACACCCTCTCTTTCCACTACAGAACCAACCAACTACTTTTACCTTAATTACTTTCACAGACACCATCACCCGCAGAAAAAACCCGTTCCCACACAAAAATTTTTTTTACCGAGTCGACAATTTGCCCCATATTTCCTTCATAAACCCTATCAGCCGCCATTACCCTCCAAATTACCCTCCCAGAATAGGTGTCTGGAAACCTCAATATACTACTCGCAACCCTTAAGGCCACTACGACAGCATATAGACATGTTCACACGTATTGATTAGCACTCATAGACGTAGAAAACAGAAGCATAAGACAGAAGTAGAAGTTACAGGATAATCGGACATTTTTACAATGTTTATGCCCTAAGTAGGACGTTATGATCAAATTCTGGTTGGTAAGTCAGCATGGCCGAATTGCTAAGAACGCGAGTTCTTAAACATCCGGTGTATTGATGCTGAGATTTGGTGTTCAGCCTCCACACCGGATAGTTGGACTAAAATGTTGACCTATCGTCCTTGACTTGGGGACGTAAATTACAAGCACCTCTGAAGTCGGAGTGGGTTCGCCTGATGGCGAGGGACACTGTTAATAGGGAAAGCTAATCTACACGCAAAATTCAGTCCAGCACTACTAGAAGTAGTGTGTATCGACTACGCTTGAGATCAAAAGTGAGCGAGCGAAAAAAAATACCGTGGTTGTTGTAGACAATTTTACTTTCAGTAGTTTGCCATATCTTTCAACGAGAAGTCCTCGTTAAAGTCCAGCTGACCGGTAAATCGAATGAATTCACTAACCCGCCGTCAAAGCAAATACCTTTTAGTAACGTGCGTTATAAGCCTCTCGATTACGCAGACCTCTAGAGTAATAACTTTTTTTTTTCATTTCCTATTTACAGGACATCATTGTCAATACCAGCACTGCTGTTGTTGATGTCTTGGCAAGTTTACGTTCTGTAGTTTGCCATAGCTTTCTGAACGACCGCCTCGCATACCAATACGTTAAAACCCAGCGCGACACGGTCTGCAGAGGAATAACTAAACAATATAAAAACCTTAAGCTATAGATACTAAACCAGGGTACGAACCTTCACCTCCAAATGTCGACAGCGCCTTGCTGCAGAAAGAAAGTGTACGTCGATACATGATCAACTCGGCACCCGTGATAATTCATGTATCCGAGTGAGAACCATCGACATCATTTTACAGAAAACATCAGTTAACTTGGCGGTAATTGTAAACCGGAAGCCATTTTTGACACAACGAAAGGTGATCAATATCCACTAATGTCGTAAGTAGTGATAGTGTTACCAAAAAAAAAAACTAATGCTCTTGTGTCAATGTAAAGACATGTTGCTATCT
Source organism: Cepaea nemoralis (assembly GCA_014155875.1). Taxonomy (NCBI): domain Eukaryota; kingdom Metazoa; phylum Mollusca; class Gastropoda; order Stylommatophora; family Helicidae; genus Cepaea; species Cepaea nemoralis. The sequence goes on from JACEFZ010000611.1 coordinate 23,968, forward strand.
CTGCATATGTGGATTCAGGTGCATTGGAATTAATGACCATCCTGGAAATTACGTAACGGAATGGGTAAGAGAGTTCGCTCTTAACTTCCGCTGCGCTGATGACGAAGTAGGGGTAATCTTTTCCTACACCGGTCAGCTGGACTTAACGTTAACGTGATGTAATTGACCTATGACCTAAATTACAATTATCTCAGAAATCGTAGTGGGTTCACCTGACGACCAGGAACACTGGTAAGTGAGAAAGTACGCCCACAAGGCCTAAATCAGTCCAGCGTGGACTACACTTGAGTTCAAAGTGAGCCGAGAGACAGAGAGGAGGGAAGGAGGAAGGGATGCGGGATCCTCATCGGTACTGGACTTCATCGATTAGTGCTCTGATGTCTTTCTTTCTTAGACTACAGCGGAAGGTTTTCAGTTCAGTGCCTCAAGTTTGTGGTACAGGCGAGAAATGCTACAAAATATGATTATTATATCTTGGGTAGATTTTCTTATTTATTTTGCTATTACAGCGGCTAATTATGACCGTGTCTTTATGGTTTCCAACTGCCATGTGATCTTTACAGAGCATATAGTCGATTTCGAGATGACACCTTCGCTAAACAACTACAACTGCATACTTAGGGCCTACCAGACTGCACAGACTATATAATCTCGCCTGGGCCACACACACTGTAGAGTTTATTTTTGGTTAATAAGAAATAACTGAAGATACATCTCATCTCATCTTGTTCCTTTTGAATCTTGCGGTGTCGCGTTGAAGCATAAACAGCGGGGGGGGGGGGGGGGGGGGGGGGGGGGGGGGGGGGGGGGGGGTTTGTCCGTTGATGGCTTTAATCTATCGTGATTCCTATGGAACATATATTGATTCCTATGGAACATATATCGGAAACAACACGCTGCTATATGAATTGATAATGAAGTGGGTCAATATCAGCCTATTAAGAGAGGTGTGGGACATGGATGTGTAATGTCTCCAGATCTGTTTTCCCTGTACAGTGAACATATTTTCAGAAATATAGAAGATATGGAAGGAATCAACATTGGGGGACGATACACCAATAACATTAGATATGCAGATGATTCAGTCTTGATTGCAAACAATTAACAGAATCTGCAACATTTAGTAGATGCGGTTGTAGCACACAGTGAACAACTAAGGTTAGAATTGAATAGTAAGAAGACACAGATTATGGTCGCCATTGGGAAGGAGGAAATTCCACAATGTGATATACGAGTAAATGGGCATATTCTTAAGCAAGTGAATCGGTACAGGAACAGTCATGACATCTGATGGGAGATGCCTTCAGATAAGAGATTAGAACAAGAATAGCCATTGCGAAGGTAGCCTTTTGTAAGAAGGATAACCTACTGACGAATAAAAGATTTTCAATTGAAACGAGAAAAAAGGTGTTGATGTGCTACATAGAACCTGTACTTTTGTATGGATGTGAAGTGTAGACAATGAGCAGACAAGCTGAAAAACATCTGATGGCTGTGAAAATGTGGTTTCTGAGGAAAATGCAAAGAATACCACGGACAGAAGGAAAAATCAATGAACAAGTCCTTCAAGAAATAAATGAAGATCGTAAACTGATTAGAGTCATTAGACGTAGACAGTCAAAATAATTTGTGGCATTATATGAGTAGAAATTACTTGGAGAACTTGGTGACAACTGGCAAGATCAAAGTGAAGAGACCAAAGGGAAGACCGAGAAGTAAATACCTGGACGGCTTGGCCACGTGGCATGGTCGAGACAGGAACACGGAGCTGATCCACGACTCTGGTGATCGAGTGAGATGGCAAAACGTGACCGCCCACGCTTATCGGCATGGCACATGATAGATGGAAGGATTTCTATGGATTAGATTTTTCCCTCAATTCATCGTTTACCTAGTTGGCCTCTTCTTCTGGTACCATTCGGTCTGCACATCATTGCTTGTTGTAGTTTACTGGCAGATGGTAGCCTGGTTATGTCGCCAAAAGATTAAACTTGCTGTTTTCTAATAACATTTACTGCTGCTATGCAACCCCACTTTAGCCACGGAACGCTGATGCATATGCTGGGGGGAGGAACTGAGCACCTATGGACCTGTCCGGAGTGCAATGAAGATGCCCCAACTGATAACTGATAACTGAACCCCACTTTAGTATTGTTTTCTTATTTCTTATCTTCTCTTTTCTTGATACATTGAGTATTCTTCTCAGGAATCTAATTTCCGTTGTAATTTTTCTTTTCTCTTTTTCTAGCATATGTCCAGGTTTGGCATTGATAGCACAGAGTGTGTAGGAAAGTTGTGTTGTAGAGTGTTGTTTTAGTATCTATTGATACGTGTTTATTCTGTAGTATTGATGCTATATACACTGATGAGACCAGTTGTGCTGTATGGCTCTGAGGCCTGGAGTGCAACTAAAGGGGACGAAGCCTTGTTGCAGACCTTTGAGAGCAGGGTCTTGGGACGCCTCTTTGGGCCCATTGGGGATACACAGGGTGGAGAATGGAGAAGAAGAGGCGACAGGGTCATTTATGATCTGTTTGGGTTCCCGCTGGTCACTGGTATCATGAGGACTCATGGGTTGCAGTGGCTGGGACATATAGAGAGAGTGGATGATAGTGGGAAAACAAGAGGTGAATGACCGTGGACCCCGGGGTGGACCAAGGTGACGGTGGAGAGATGGTGTGCATACCATCAAGCATTTGGAATCAACGACTGGCAAGAGAAGGTCCACTAGAGAGACGAATGGAGACGGCTTGTATCTGCAGCAAGGAACCTCAATGGCTCGGAATGCTGAAGAAGAAGAAGGAGAAGGAGAAGAAGAAGAAGAAGAAGAAGAAGAAGAAGAAGAAGAAGAAGAAGAAGAAGAAGAAGAAGAAGAAGAAGAAGAAGAAGAAGAAGAAGAAGAAGAAGAGGAAGAAGGAGAAGAAGAATAAGAAGAAGAAGAAGAAGAAGAAGAAGAAGAAGAAGAAGAAGAAGAAGAAGAAGAAGAAGAAGAAGAAGAAGAAGAAGAAGAAGAAGAAGAAGAAGATTGATGTTATTTGTCCAATGAGTTGGAAGATACATAATTAAACAATTATTATCACATGACAGAAGATAATGTAGTAAAGGAAAGTATTCATAACACATATATTATTGACGGGAATGCCACACATCTGAAGCTCATTACTGCGTTCTTAAGAGATACTAACGTGAAGAAGGAAAACGAACGGACGAACTTTATTTTCAAAGAGTCACATATTGCCAGTCTTACATTCGGCCCTTCCAGTCCTCATCTTTCGTAAATGATTATCTATTGTGCACGTTAAACTCATATAAGGAAGAAAACATTGTCAAATGAAAGTTGTGAACATAAACAATACATATTACAATGCTATGAGACAGGCAGGCACACACACACACACACACACACACACACACACACACCACACACACACACGCACACACGCACGCACGCACACACACACACACAAAGACGATGAACGATGAAGAATAAGAAGTATACAGAGGTTATTACTTCCCAGTCCGGAAAACGTATTCTGCAAACTGTCAGGGAGAAACTAACGCACCATCAACGAACTACAGCTTGAAGAATCACAACTGAAGTACAGAAGAAACACAAACTCCACCAAAGAGATTCGCAATGTTTGTGAAGAAGACGCATAATTTCCTATGAAAAGATACATGAGAAGATTCATATGGTAGAAGAGTGTTGCGTTTTACTTAGAAATTTTTAAGACAGGCGGAAGTGCTGTGTATCATTGTATAGGCGCATTATTGGTTTTAATTTCACGCACGTACATAATGCGTCGGTGTTGACACGTGTAAGATAAATTGGCGGGAAACTGGAGCACGTGGGTGTAATCCGGCGTCACTTTCAAAGCGAGGCTGGCTGCGTAATCGCATTTCTGCACCTGCAGGACAGTTCTCAGAAGTGAATTCATTCCACCAAATATTCGATTTCAACATTAATCCTACCCCGTTCAACTTCAAGGAGAAGTTATAGTTAGGGTCCATCACCGGCTCAGAATGACAGTCCTGGGTTTACCCTCACAAGCTTATGAAACCGAAGGTGACTGTTGTCCATATGTGGTGATGAACATTTTACAAGTAAATTCATTGTGAAATCAAAACACTTTTCCCGTAGTGAATTTGAATAACGAAGACACAAACCATATATAGTACGATTTATTGCCTGGCACATTTCGCTTCATCTCGTCAGGTACGTTGTGTGACATCTGCAGTAAGTACCTGGAGAGATGCAGCGAAATGTGCCAGGCAATAAATCATTGTGAAATATTGAACTTTTATTACGGCGTCTGCCGTAAACGAACGAATTTGGAAAAATTGCTTTCAAACGGAAAACAGCTACATGCGAGATGAACCAACAAGCGACAGGCTGTCTTTTTCGGAAGGTCAAAGCAACGTTGCAGGAGTGGAGACCATAGTCCTCTAAGATAGGTGCAGGAAATCATGGCTAGGTTGTGACTAAGACATGGGACCACACTGGAGTATTTGTATGAATAGCTTCTCATGTCAAAGATGTCCATCATGTGAGTTCACTGCTTTCTCAAGCCATTCCAAAGAAGATTATCGAACATGAGTAGGCACACCAACTGCAAGCAGCACTGGATTACGTTGGAAATTTTCAATGATGACGAGCATGAAGTTTTTGTTGTTTTTTGTTGTTGTTGTTGTTGTTAGACTGGTCACTTGGACGAATGTTGGAACATTTTTATGACTTCGAGAGTAAAATCTAGAAATTATCCCGACGTGACTTGTTCCTGTTTCCCGATATGAAAGAATCCGCTTCGTGGACATCGTGTTCCCAACGACAAGAACTTGATAACGTAATTATAGACATGGTTCTGGGCGTAATTATAGACATGGTTCTGGGCACAGAGAAGGGGAGTTCTACAACCTGCGCATCAATGCGGTGAAGACGAGAGGAGAGATGTGCATCTTCTTGAGGGGTGAATACGTTGAGAAGCAATACAATTCACGACAATTTGCTTGTTCGTGCCTTCTCCTTCATACTACAGTGAAGATATTTACGACCGCCTCTCCTACTCTCCGCCGAACAAGATACGTTAGTGTCGGCGATGCCAATTTTAACTCCAGAAACTATTCAGGAAGTCTTCAGAACATGACGTTTGAGTGCTATCCTTATAGGGTGCTATGGAGAATCATGTATTGCATAGGCAACAGCTGTATGAATTAATATGGTGTTAGTGAACACCTCACCAACGTTTGCACATGTATTTAAGTTAACAGCCGATTCACATTTAGGGCAACATAGGGCTTCAGATGTGTTTACAGATAACAGCTGAAGTGCGAAGTAGCTAGCTGTGTCCCCTCTGTTGCCCATGACCTGCACTGACTGATTATGCAAACGACCCATCATAAACACAGCAAAAAAAGAAAATATATGTTTGTATTAACAACAGTAAATGCAGTGTAAAATTACTACTACTACTACTACTACTACTACTACTACTACTACTACTACTACTACTACTACTACTACTACTACTACACTACTATACTATACTGTTTTTTTGCTGCTGCTGCTGCTTTATGCTGCTGCTACTACACTATGTACTACTAAATCACCAAAAAACAACAACAAAAATACTAAAATACTACTACCTTTCTACTACTACTACTACTACTACACTACTACTACTAATACAACAAACAACTACAACAACAACAACAACAAAAACAACAAATACTATACTACTACTATACTACTACAATGTTTCTGTTGCTGCTGTGCCGCTGCGGGTACTACTACTACTACCACCACTACTATACTACTACTACTACTACTAAAACTACTACTACTACTACTACTACTATACTACTACTACACAACACCAACCCACTACTACTATTACTACTACTACTACTTAAATTTCTACTACTACTGCTGCATCTACTACTACTACTCTTTCTACTACTACTACTACTACTACTACTATTTCTACTACTACTACTACTACTACTACTTCTACACACTACTGTCTTCGAAAAGTT
>JACEFZ010000611.1:35000-97654 GCA_014155875.1 Cepaea nemoralis
TTGGTTGTTCGTACTCCGTTTTTCTCCATTGTACGACATGCATGACGTGGGCACCCGTGGTATCTAGCACCATCGGCACATCTTCTATTCGATTTCGGCTCTCGAAGTGTGTGTGTCGGTTTGGGCGTGTAGTAACTGGATGCATAAATGATTTCCTAAGCAATATCTTGCAAACTCCACTTTATTGTGCAGTATTTCTGAGGCACCTGTGGCATTGAAGTAATCTTGGTATGAAGTGTTCTGGCTCTTGCTGTATCCAACATGGCTTGATCATCTGAGGTGAAAGATGAATATGTAGAGGAATTACTGCTTTTGCTGACTATTCTCTCAGCTCCTGTTATTTTTAGGTTCGTACTGCCTCTGAATGAGTTTACTGATCTCTTCGTAAGATAGATGGGTCGACTCATTTGATCATCCATTTTGTGAGATTTCGGTATCGTTATCTACGATTTTTATATCCTGTGTCAGCTGCAGTTCTTTTGTGTCTTATTTTGTTGCCGTCATCTGTAGCGAAGAGGTAGCGAATGCGATTCGCAATCCCGCATATCGCGTTCGAAATCAGGTGCAGGCAATTTAACATCAGACTGCCTTGTCTTGATTCTTAACAATGGTATGAGCTTCGGTCGTTCAGAAAGCAATGGCAAACTACTGAATGTAAATTTGCCTAGAAATTCACAAACAGGAAACAAGGGGGGGGGGGGGGGGGGAGAGAGAGAGAGAGAGAGAGAGAGAGAGAGAGAGAGAGAGAGAGAGAGAGAGAGACAGAGACAGAGAGACAGAGAGACAGAGAGACAGAGAGACAGAGAACTGCGACGTGGTGTAAAGTCATGCAACTAATTAACTTTAACAGTTACGAGGGACATGGTGTCGGGAGCCTACACTTGTATGTGTTAAAAAGCTATTTCAAACCAAATGTATTGAGTGGGGCAATTTTCAAAGGTTAATGATTCATAGCTGATGCTGTGGCTTAAGGGCAGTGAACACGGTTCATAATAGCCTGACACACCGAGTGGAGGATTGAAAATCAGCTGTAGGTTCTGTCTAGCACAGTTTTCTCACTTGATTTGACAGCTTTCTTGTGGTAATTACGGTTTCTATTTTGTTAGAGACAGAAATGGAAAGACATCATCACAATATGAACTGAAAACAAGACAGCGCCATCATGGTAAGAGAAGCAATGCTGGAGTTAAAGCGAAGCAAATGTCGATTAAATGATGTAAACTGATCTACATGTTTTTATTTATTTATTTATTTACTTTTTTATAGTTGCATATCCTCTACAGGACGTTGCAGTCAACATCAACATTTTACTGCCGTTGTTGATGTCTTGGCAAGTTTTTACGTTTAATGGTTTGCCATTGCTTTCTGAACGACCGGCTCCTATACCAACACGTTAAAACCAGCGCGACACGGTCTGCTGCCAAATCGGTCACTGCTGTGTTTCGAACGCGGCTAAGCGGCATTACGAAACGCATTCGCGACACCATCGCCACGGAGACGGCTGATCACCATTAAGTAAGAATACAACTTATGAGGAAAGTACTTACTGAATCACCTGAGGTGTCGTCTCCAGAACGATACGTGGCTGCCACAATCTCAAACACTTTTGTCTCTCGCCCTGGTAGTATTCTTATACTCTGATATACTGACGTTCGTCCGTCTGTTGATGTTGTCTCCAGACTTGTATCGCTCTCTACCTCTTGTTCGCATGCGTTGACGCTTGCCTCCAGTACGGATTTTACAAGAGTGCTACGTCTTTTAATATGGCTGAAATATTTCACTGTTTTTGGGTATTTGTTTGTTTGTTTGTTTGTATTTCTTCAGCTCTATTTTCATTCCCTGCCTCTCCAGAATAGTTAGATTTCCTTTTCCGCGTATTACGACATTTTTCCCCCTGATATATCCAAATCTCCAGGGCTTCAATTTCGCTTTCCAATTGTTTGTCCACTGTCCAGGTTTATGCGCCAAAAGTGCTTGATATATTTGTTTTTTAAAAACATAAGAATTTTCAGTTATTTGACCTTCCCTATATGCAACGCAATATGCCAAACGCCTCAAGCAATGTACAGAATATTAAGATTTAAATAACAGCCCTATAAATCGGATTGTTTTATTTGGGATTATGTAGGATGTGTCCTTTTCTGGACAGGTAATTTCCTTGCCAAACGGCAAACGGCCTCCTAAGCCAATCAGGCATGCAGCACTTGACAGCTGCAAAAAAGATGATCACAAAATATGGCCGGCTAACAAGATCAGCTTCCGATGTAGAAGCATCAATAAGTAATCCTTTATTACACCGTATGGCTACGTCTTCATTCTTTTCTTGGTGTCTTTTAATCGCATTTATGTCCACGTATCGCTGCTATATCTAAAAGGAGATAATTCAATTGTTATTAATACCATCATGTTTTTACTCGTGGTGATTTAGTCTTTGGTAGGTAAGTAAAGTAATTGTCTATTATTGGGCGTGTAAGGCATATGTTGGTAGTCTCACCTTTTTTTAAGTGGATGCTAGTGGGTGGTATTTGGTGGTAGTGGTTGCTAGTGGGTGGTAATGAGAGGCAATGTGTGGTAGTGGGTGGTATTTGGTAGTAGTGGGTGGTAATGAGATGTACTGTGTGGTAGTGGGTGGTATTTGGTAGTAGTGGGTGGTAATAAGAGGTACTGTGTGGTAGTGGATGGTATTTGGTAGTGGTGGGTGGTAATAAGAGGTACTGTGTGATAGTGGGTGGTATTTGGTAGTAGTGGGTGGTAATGAGAGGTACTGTTTGGTAGTGGGTGGTATTTGGTAGTTGTGGGTGGTAATAAGAGGTACTGTGTGGTAGTGGGTGGTGAGGAGAAGTTCAGTGTGGTTGTGGATGCTAATGTTTGGTAGTGAGTGGTAATGAGAGGAACTGTGTGGTAATGGGTGGTAATGGGTAGTAGTGGGTAGCAGTGGGTGGTAGTGGGTAGCTGTGTTTGGTATTGAGCAGTCATGAGTGGTAGTGGTTGATGAAGGGTTGTACTGAGTGGTAGTGAGTTTAGTGAGTGGTACAAAGCGATAGTCGGTGGTAGTGAGTGGTAGTGAGTAATATTGGGTGGTAGTGAGCTGTACTGAGGGATAGTGGGTGTTAATTTGTTGTACTGAGTGGTAGTGAGCGATAGTGAGTGGTACTAAATGATAGTGGGTGGTACTACCAGGTAGTTGGTGTACTACGTGGTAGTGTGTGGTACTAAATGATCTTGGGTGGTACTATGTGGTAGTGGGTGGTACTAAGTGATAGTGGGTGGTATTAAGTGGTAGTCGATGATACTAATTATAGTGGCTGTCATTGATTAGTAGAACGTTGTATTGAAAAGTTGTGGGTGTTAGTTAGGGGATGCTGGGAGTTCGAGCTTTTTTCGACAGGCCGCCTTTCGGAAAGAGACCGAATATATGGGATACAACATGGTGCAATGAAGTCGGCCCTCTCGAGTTTAAACCACCTTTATAAATTTCCATAAACTAAAATGTATCAATGCCTCTGAATTCGACTGTCCCTCTACGTGTTTTCACATCAATATTGTTAAGTTGTGGCTATTGGGTTAAGGACGCAATTCGTAATCCTGCATACTGCGTTCGAAACATAGCTTAGGGTGCTTTGAAAGCAGACCGCCTTGCGTTGGTTCTATACAATGGTATGAGTGCAGGCTGTTCACAAAGAAATGGCAAATTACTGAACGTACACTTTCCTAGCAATCACGAACAGCCAGAAAATGATTGAGTTGATTGCTGCATCCTGTAAAGGATATGCAGCACAGACCCCCCCAAAAAAAATTAGATTGAAATCTTAGAATTAGGTTCGACATTCAAAACATGAATAGTTAGCTTAGAATGTGCTCGACAAAAAAGCTATTTCTTACACCCAGGTGAAGGGCCGTAAAGACTTCTAAATAGACGATGAAATCGGATAGCAAAATAATTACAGCTGAAAAATGGCCAGCGCTGCTAGGAATGATTAAAGAATTCTATAAATCGAGAGGACGGTTTAAGAAAAGATTTTTCACAAATCAAAGTTGGACACACAATAATTAGCAATGACAACCAATTCATCAATAATGAATGACCCGTCCAGATGACGGGAGAGTGAAAAGTTATGTTCACAATGGCATGAAAACTGTTATTTAAAATGTAAATACAGACGTCACAAACAGTATGTTGCACGGTTAATTGCCTCCCATATTTCGAGACATCAAGCCAAAGTTGAAGTGAATAAATGAATAATACTTTAGCTGAAACACATGGTCGAGTTATTGTTCGAATGTGGAACATTTGTTATCTCCACTTTAATTTCAAATTTAACAGGAACTCCTTCTGTTTGTATAAAACCCATTGTCACCCCCCATTGCTGCGCCTTGCTATATATCAGCAATCATTTATTGTTCGTAGAATACAGTGTACAAAATACAGTTTCTTAGACATTACAATGCAATTGAACGGAAGGAAAAATAATTATTGTGATGGTTTCCAGATGTTTGGTCGGTTATGAATCCCCTGGAAGACGGGCTAATCTCTTAAATGTGATACATTCACCTTCATGTTGTGAATCCCCTGGAAGACGGGCTAATCCCTTAAGTGTGATACATTCAACTTCAAGTTGTGAATCCCATGGAAGGCGGGCTAATCTCTTAGGTGTGATACATTCACCTTCATGTTGTGAATCCCCTGGAAGACGGGCTAATCTCTTAAGTGTGATACATTCACCTTCAGTTTGTGAATCCCCTGGAAGACGGGCTAATCCCTTAAGTGTGATACATTCAACTTCAAGTTGTGAATCCCATGGAAGGCGGGCTAATCTCTTAGGTGTGATACGTTTACCTTCAGGTTGTGAATCTGATGGAAGACGGGCTAATCTCTTAAGTGTGATACGTTTACCTTCAGGTAGTTTAACTGATTCAGGGCCGAAGGATAATACATTGCCAAACGTGACCATCCATTTGAACAGAAGTACGATATATTGCCATGCTGGGGTCATTGTCTTACTTGTTTCGTTTCGTGGTATCTTCCGAAATTTCAACGCCCGTTGAACGGAAATTTACATTATAATGCTTGTTGATTGTGCACTATTTTTAGCCCAAACCTTTTTGTGTTTGGGACTGAATCAGTTAAACGTGTATATGTCTGAGTTAGTTTATTTATTTCTTTTCAAACTTTTCTTCCATATGAAACTGTATTTACAAGGTGCATTGTGTGTTTTCCGTTACATTTGCAAACACAACACATACATTCATATACATATATGATAGTGTTACATTCATAGCATATGTTGCTCTGAGTGATATTGGTGTTGAGCTTTCCCTCTCGATTCGGTAGCCAAGCACCATCACTATGGGAACTGTTCATAGGTTTCCTCCTCCTCTATAAGGTCAGAGGGGAGTCTCCGTAGTGTCTAGAAAGGGGTGGGGCGAGTTCGATCATATCACCGCCGGCAGACAGTCTGAGAGCATGTTAAGTTAGTTGCATATTTTTTACAGGACGTTTGCAGTCAACATCAGCAATTTTGCTGCTGTTGATGTCTTGGCAAGTTTACGTTCAGTTTACCGCACCCATACCATTCGGTAAAATAGCATGCGCAACGCGGTCTGCTGCCAAATCGCGCGCAGTTGTGTTTCGAACGCGGGTGTATAGGATCACGAACAGCGTCCGTAACTCATTCGCCACGGAGACCTGCCTGGGAGCATGACAGAGAACAAATAGAGAAGCCATACACTCTCAAAGGAAAACAAAACATATGTTCTTAATTCTTCTTTCCTATCATAATGTACAGTAATAATATGAACCTAAAGTGAATCCAGTAATATTATTACTCTAATTGTACAGTGAATATGTAATGAGATCTATAGAACATATGTCAGGGATCATGGTTGGACATAATATAAATAACTTACATCATGCTGATGACACAGTCTTGATAGCAACAAGTCGGAAGGATCTAAAGGAAATGATAGATAGAGTGGTTGTGGAAAGTGAAAAAAAAAAAAATTAGCCTTAGTTTGAATTATATAGAAACACAAGTCATAGTGATATTAAAGAAATAGATTGAGCCTAAACGTGCAATTAAAGTAAATGACGTTATTTTGAAGCAAGTGCAGAAATTCAGATATCTAGGAACATGGATAACATCAGATGGAAGATGCATCACAGAGATAAATAACAGAATAGGACAAGCAAAAACTGCATCCTATCAAATGAAGAACGTTTTGTGCAATAAGTTACTGTCCTTGAAAGTTAAAAAAAAATTAGTTCTTGCATGCTACATAGAACCAGTTTCAAATTACGGCTGCGAATCCTGGACAATTAGTATTAAGGCGGAAAAATCCCTGTAAGTTTAGAAATTGAGATGTGGTTTTATAGAAGAATGCTGAAAATTACGTAGACTGTCATAATGAGGCGCGACTAGCCGAGTGGCTAGAATGCCTGATTCCACTTCGGTAGACCCGAGTTCGAATCCTCAGTATGGTGTGGATTTTCTTCTGTCGGGTGGGAGGGGGGGGGGATCTGTGGGACAGAACGAAAAACATAACCTGCAGAGATCGCGGTGACTGCACTAGCCAGGTGGCCTTAATTCCCAAGGCTCACGACCCACCTGTCATACACCGCAAGGTACTAAACAGGCTGTAGATGACAGTCAGACAGCCGATATAAGCAGTCAGAACGTTTTAAGGGAAGTTTTAAGTTGCAAAGACAACTTTTCACAAACATCCGAAAGAGGCAGTCGTCATTTTTTGGCCACGATATGAGAACACAAACACTGGAACATGATGTAACAATAGGAAAGATTTGAGGAAGGAGAGATAGAGGAAGACAGCGTGAGAAGATTCTGGACAGTCTTGTGTCATGGCAAGCAAGGGAGTCAACACACGAATTGATCCATGACGTCGGAGATCGTAATTTGTAGAAAAGCATGATCGTCCACGCCAGCCGGCAAGGCACTGGATGGTGATGATTATTGTTGTGACAAAAAGCTACATATCACACAAAATTACAACACAAAGATGATATACATTTATTATTTTAGATAATATATATATTAAAAGTGCTAGATTTCAAAGTTTGACTGTAGAGTTGTAAAATCAACCATACCTGAAATTCCGAAGGTCACCAAAGACTGTAAAAAATGTGTGATTAAGTACGTCGACCGAAACATCCACGACAGAAAGAGATCCTGAATCAACTAATATGGGAAAATGCGCTAATATTGATATTTCTGAGGGAGAAGACATTCACTGAGAGCAAAGGTAAATAAATAACAGATTCAATCTTAAAGAACAAGTATCGTCAGCACCCATTAGCGGTTGTTCCCAAGCCCTTGTGGTACAGTGCTTGAATTCCCAGAAAGGTTGGTAAGCTAGGTCAGTTTGTATTAGCAAGGAAGAAGTCTGCAAGTACTGGTCGAGCCTGGATCGGTTCAGCAAATTCGTCAAGATAACAGAAGACAGACAACAGGCACCAGACCAAACCAGAATGTTCACACTCTGCCCAGGAAGCCACCGAGCGTGACAGATGTCGGTGTCTACAAACTGCCAAGGAAGCCACAGAGCATAACTGATGACGATGTCCACAAACTGCCCAGGAAGCCACCGAGCATGACTGATGTCGTTTCCTACAAACTGCCCAGGAAGCCACCGAGCACGACAGATGTCGGTTTCACAAGCTACCTAGGAAGCCAGCGAGCATGACTGATGTATTGTTTCTACAAACTGCCCAGGAAGACACCGAGCATACAAACTGCCCAGGAAGCCACCGAGCACAACAGATGTCGGTTTCTACAAACTGCCCAGGATGCCACCGAGCACGATAGATGTCTGTGTCTACAAACTGCACAGGAAGACACCGAGCATGACTGATGTCGTTTTCTACAAACTGCCCAGAAAGCCACCGAGCATGACACATGTCGGTATTTACAAACTGCCCAGAAAGCTCCCGAGCATGACAGATGTCGGTTTTTACAAACTGCCCACGAAGCCAGCGAGCATGACAGATTTCGGTTTGTACAAACTGCCCAGGAAGCCAAGGAAACTGCCCAGGAAGCCACAGAGCATGACAGATGTCGGTTTCTACAAACTGCCTAGGAAGCCAGCGAGCATGACTGATGTCGGTTTCTACAAACTGCCCAGGAAGTCAGCGAGCATGACTGATGTCGGTTTCTACAAACTGCCCAGGAAGCCAGCGAGCATGACTGATGTCGGTTTCTACAAACTGCCCAGGAAGTCAGCGAGCATGACTGATGTCGGTTTCTACAAACTGCCCAGGAAGCCACTGAGCATGACTGATGTCGGTTTGTACAAACTGCCCAGGAAGCCAGCGAGCATGACTGATGTCGGTTGTGCAAACTGCCCAGGAAGCCACTGAGCATGACAGATGTCGGTATTTACAAACTGCCTACGAAGCCAGCGAGCATGACAGATTTCGGTTTGTACAAACTGCCCAGGAAGCCAAGGAAACTGCCCAGGAAGCCATCAAGTGTGACTAATGTTGGTTCCTACAAACTAACACGCAAGCTTAAAGGGTTGACAGACGCAAGATCGACTTCACTGCATCGGGTTTTAACCCACATGGCTCGGTGTCTTTCCGCAGGCCTGCGTGTGTCGCACAGAGCACGAACTCCGTAGCTTCATCGGCGAATCCCCCAGGAGTTGCCGAAAAAGAAATTGCATTCGTGAACCGAATGACAGAATCCTGAATCTAACCCATAACATGCAGGCAGGCGACTTAACCACTTCACCACGGAGGGCACCCCTCCCCCATCTCTTCACCCTCCCCTTCAACAGGCAGGCTAGTACTAAAGAAGTTCAGGCCATACAAACAGCTTAAATATAATCAATTACTTGCATTATGAATAATTAAATCATCGAGTATGACAGAGGTTCCCAAACCACGGCCCGCGGGCCACTTGATGCCCGGCAGCTGTCATAAGTATTTAACATAATAGCCTCTTTATTTAATATAATATATGTTAATAATTTTTAAAAATGCAATCGGAGCGTTTCGCAACGAAACGTTAAGAAGTTCCCATACCCCAGCCTTGACGACCAATCAGATTGCGCAAAGCGCTATGTTGTCGTCTGTTACAACAGTTTAGCAGATCGGTAATATTGTGTTGAAATTAGATTTTTTTCAAATACAAATTTTCCTTTAAAGCCTATAAACATGAGCGTAGAAAATCTAAAATCAAACAATGGTAAAAAGCGAAAATGTGAAGACGTTGTTTCTTTGGAAGACTTTGGACACGAAAGAGTTGTGCCCAGACACTGATAAACTGGCATCTGGACTTATGTAACTGGTTATGAAGAACAGTTACAATTGTAAATTAATTACATTAATAGCGATTTTTGAAATTGATTTAAAATGTATTGTTAAATGCACTTTTGATTTTAAACCACAAAAATGACCGCAGTGTAGTACTGACACTGACTGCCTTTAAAGTTTTAGAATTTGGTTAAAAGGGTAAGAAAGATATTTCACGACTTTTATAATTTTATAACCTTGTGGCCCGCTTAACTACCGAAGATAGTAGATATGGCTCTCTGCTTGAAATGCTTGGGAATCACTGGAGTAGGAACAATCTGTCGACGGTCTCCTAAGTTCATACACACGAGTTCGAACAATAACTACATACGTTAACAGCAAGATCAGGCACGACTTACTTGCTGGAAAAGCAAGACGCAACATGGTATTTCTGAACTAAGATTAACAACAACAACAACAACAAAAACAACAAAACCAACAACAACAACAAAAACAACAATTAAACGCACACACGCGCACACAATCACATACACAGACATGAATTTGTCACGAAATAAAAGCAGAAGGGGAGTTAAAACAAAATCTGCGAAGACCAAGCAATCAAAAACCGACCGAGTCATCAAATCGAAAGAGAGGCTAGAAGACGAATGTGCAAAACACCGAATAATACATAAGAGCACATGGAAATACAAGAGGAAGCACATAAATTCCACCCTCGAATAGACAAGAAATGTCATCACTGCAGATTGAAGACATCATACAAAGTCTAAGAAATGACTACACAAAAATCACATCGAGCCTCTCAAAACGTGATGAACAATAAAGCATAAAAATCACAGGAAAAGGCGCATAAAAAATAAAAATAAAAAATTATAACCGAACTGTTTGTACGAAAGTGGGGTGGAGAGGAAGGGGGTATGGGTTTCACAAATCCCATACCTAAAAGAAAACCATCTAACATCAATCAGCCTGATCTTTTTGGGGTGCCAGACCGCATAAATGTAGGTTAATTCCGGAGCCAACGTCTTATTGCGGGAAATGGTTTTTCTTAGTCAGTCAAGTCATCCGTTGTTTGCAACCATTTCTTTATTGGAGTCCTTGTATTGTCAGGTCTCTCATTTGTTACTACATTTTATTCCATGTTTCTATCACTCGATAATAATTTAAATAATAAACGTATGTCGATATATTCATAGATATGTATGCCATTGTTTTCTAAATAATAGTAATAATAACAATAATGCTAATTGCATAACAGTAGGAAAGTATTAAATATTTAATATTAAAACACCTAATTTTCTTCCCTTCTTCTACCTCTGTTATTTCTCCTTCCTCCTCCTCCTACCTTTTCTTCTTCTCCTCTTCCTCCTCCTCCTCCTCCTCCTCCTCCTCCTTCTTCTTCTTCTTCTTCTTCTTCTTCTTCTTCTTCTTCCTCTTCTTCTTCTTCTTCTTCTTCTTCTTCTTCTTCTTCTTCTTCTTCTCCTCCTAACCCTCATTATTATTATTATTATTATTATTATTATTATTATTATTATTGATGTCAGGTCTTATTCAGATATGGCTGAGCTACCGTATGACAGTAGACAGTACTACCTGCTTCTGATAGCGCCGAATGTTGGGCGGCGCTTACCAAACCCGACACCCCACATGCCAAGTGTTCTACACTAGTATGGGAACAGAGTCCTTTACCTGAGATTAACTGCACACCTGACAACATAACACAGGGGGGGGGGGGGAGGACAGAAATAAGACAACATAAGACAAAGGAGGCAGTGGAGAAATAAGAAATATAACACAAGGGAGGCAGGAGATAAATAAGACAACATAATACAAGGGAGGCTGGTCAGAAATAAGATAACATACCACAAGGCAGGCAGGTGAGAAATTTAAAACAAAACAGCTTTAAAAGTCGAGAGGATCGACTTCATTGACACCCTGGGGAAGGAAAGTACTACTGCATCACGGTGTTCCTCAGGGTGGAGTCTTGTCCCCCCCCCCCCCCAACGTTTTCTAATCTTCATCAATGATCTCGTTGCTAATATACCGCATGGAATTAAAGCGCATGTACTCCGATGTCCTGGTTCTATGGAGCACAAATGAACATGCATCAGTGGCCACCAGACTGCTACAAAGAGCTGTAGATACATTTGTTGCATGGGCAAATATATGGTGTGTCAGCATAAACACTGACAAGTGCAGCATCACCCTATTTACCCTCTCGCAAAACAAAAAGCAGGGATCATCGAGATAAATGGAACACCCCTAAGAGAAGATAAAGAACCAACATACCTTGTAGTAACATTTGATGGCAGGCTGACATGGAGAAAGCATATCAACAAAGCAGTAGCAAAAGCCAGAAGGAAAATAGCCATCCTGAGAAAGCTAAGTGGAGCCACATGGGGAGCCAGTGGGAAAATACTTAGCAAAGTTTATCAACCGAGCATACGACCACACCTGGAATACGGGTCAACTGCTTGGTGTTGGCATCAAAAACCACGCTACAAAGGCTGGACAAGATGCAAAATCAAGTACTTAGAGTCACCACAGGAGGGAAGATATCAACCCCTATAGTGGAAATGGAGAAGATAGGGAGGACACAAGCACTGAGAGAGCGCTGAGATACGAAAACGCTAATACAAGCAGAAAAGTTCCTCAGCTTGCCAGGCCACCCTATGAAGAACAGATTTGAAAACCTAGCTATGGGGCGGTTGAAAAGAAGTAGTTTTATCCACAAGGCCAAACGACTCTGCAGAGAAACCACCGATCTGCCCACAGTTGGTATCTCCCTGACAACTATTCCAGAGCGAACTCCATAGAAAGATAAACATAGACTATCATTACAAATCCAGACAAAAGTGAGAGGAATATTTGACAAGGAAGAACAGAACAGTGTACAGCGCAGAACAGCTGCTCTCAGCTTCCTTGATGAAGAATATCCACAGGACCTCTGGATCCGAGTCTACACAGATGGGTCAGCACAAAATGCTGTTCGAAATGGAGGAGCTGGAGTTTACTTAGAATACCCAAATAATACTAGGGACACAGCCAGAGTACCGACAGGAAATTACTGCCATAACTATAATGCTGAAATTGAGGCAATCAAGATAGCAACAGAGAAATTGCTAACTACCAGCAATGGTACACAACCTGTGGTGCTATTGACAGATGCAAAATCAGTACTCAAGGCGCTCCTGTCTGGGAAATTGCCAGTACTAAGGACACTACTTTTTGAACTTAGTAGTCAGCATAAGGTCACCATACAGTGGATACCATCCCACTGTGCAGTACCCGGAAACGACAGAGCTGATCAATTGGCTAAGGAAGGAGCCAAAGAAGAATAGCCTGATGTGCCCGTTACATACCACCAAAAGAAAAGAATGATAAAATCAGTCAGTCAGAAAGCCACCAAAACCTGCTAAAGATGACTATCACGTTATGGATAGACCAGAACAAGTCATTATTCTGCGCCTCAGAACAAGACGCAATAGATTACGCAACCACATGTATACAAAATTCAAGATTGGTGACTCAGCCATGTGCACATGTGGATTGGCGTCGCAGACAGCAGAGCACATACTCCAAGACTGCTCAGAATATGACATGTCTAGGCAATCCTTCCGGCCTAGAGAGACGACAGTGGAAGATAAACTCTATGGACCGCTGTGTGAACTAAAAAAAACAGTTAAATTCATACAAGAGACAACATTGCAGTTATAGACATATTTCAAGCGAACGAAAGAAGAAAAAGAAGAATTGTCCCTGGTTTTATCCCATATGGCTCGGTATCTTTCCGCAGAGCGACCTGCAGAAAGCATGGCACAAAGCACGAACTCCGTAGCTCCGGCGACGACCCCCAAGAGTCACCGAGAAAAATGCACTTGTCACCGAAAGACGTAGCCCGGAATCGAAAGGTGAGAAATAAGATAACATAACACAAGGGAGACAGGTCAGAAATAAGATAACATAACACAAGGGAGGCAAGTGATAAATAAGACAACATAACACAAGGGAGGCAGGTCACAAAGAAGACAGCATAATACAAGGGAGGCAGGTCAGAAATAAGGCAACATAAGCAAGGGAGACAGGGCAGAAATAAGACAATATAACCTAAGGGATTCAGGGGAGAAGAAAAGACGACACAATTTCCTAATTGCAACATACAATATT
The DNA here is from genome assembly GCA_014155875.1 of Cepaea nemoralis. Classification (NCBI taxonomy): domain Eukaryota; kingdom Metazoa; phylum Mollusca; class Gastropoda; order Stylommatophora; family Helicidae; genus Cepaea; species Cepaea nemoralis. The sequence goes on from JACEFZ010000611.1 coordinate 48,436, forward strand.
ATCTATTAACAACTAAGTATTGAAGAAGGTTAGATTTATGGTAATAAAGTTGTGGAAAATAAAATATTTCCAATACGTTTAAACAACACCATGAATGTCTGGAAGAGATAATTAAGTACCGGGGTTAACAAGGCAAGCAGAGAATCAAAGACTACAAGATTTTAATATAAAAAAAACACGTTACATGTCCTTTGCAGGAAGTTACTTTCTAAACGATTTTACGTTCAGTAGCCTGTCTTTCTGATGGTCCAATCAATTTTCAGCATTTTTCTATACAATCACATCTCCAAGGCTACCGGGAAATTTGTCACCTGTTTACTAATTGTCCAGAATTAGCAGCCGTATGTTACATTAGTTTTATGTAACATGTAAGAACTCTTTTTCTAACTTTCAAGGACAAGGACTAACTGCACAAAATGTTATTCATGTGAAATCACGTAGGGTGTGCTTGTCCTATTCTGTTCTTTATCTCTGTGATGCATCTTCCATCTGATGTTATCCACGTGCTTAGAAATCTGAATTGCTGCACTTGCCCAAACATAACGTCTTATATTTAATTGCACATGTAGGCACACTCTGTTCCTTTGACATCACCATGCTTTCTGTCATTCTGTTATTCAAGCTAAGGCCCATGTTTTCACTTTCTACAACCACTATATCTATTATTTTCTTATTTGTTGCTACCAAAACGGTGTCATCAGCCTAATGTAAGTTATTTATATTATGTGCACCAACCAGGATTCCTGACATATTTTCTATAGATCTCATTATTTGTTCACTGTACAGTGAGATTATGGTCGTTACTGGGAAGAGAGAAATACCACAACGTAATATACTAGTAAATGGAAATATTCTTCAACAAGTGAATCGGTAAAATTATCTCGGAACAGTCATAACATCTGATTGGAGATGTCTTGAAGAAATTAGAACAAGAATTGCCATGGCGACAGTAGCCTTTAGCAAGATGAAAAACATACCAACCATAAAAAGATGTCAATTAAAACAAGGAAAAGAGTGTTGAGGTGCTACATAGAGCATCTGTACTTTTGTATAGATGTGAAGCTTGGACAATGAGCAGTCAAGCTGACAAACATCTGATGGCTGTGGAAATGTGGTTTCTGAGTAGAATGCAAATAATACCATGGACAGACAGAAAAATCAGTGACCAAGTGCTACAAGAAACAGATGAAGACCGTAAACTGATTAGAGACATTAGACGTAGACAGTCAAAATTTTTTGGACATATTATGAGAAACAATGAATTGGAGAACTTGGTGATAACTGGCAAGATCGAAGTGAAAAGACCCAGGGGAAGACCGAGTAGTAAATACCTGGATGTCTTGGCCACGTGGAATGGTCGCGACAGAAACACTGAGTGGATCCACGACTATGGTGATCGAATGAAATTGTGAGTCATGACCGCCCACGCTTTCCGGCATGGTACATGATGGATGCTACAATGAGAACAAATCAGGAGACATACACAAGCTTGTCCTACGCCCTTCTTTATACACTGAAATATTCCTACCAAGTTGTTGATACTTATGACTGCTGTTTACTGTCAATACATGTTCTATATTATTTGCTGGTCTTTGCCGTCAATGTCCAGTTGCTTTAGTAATTGTAGTATTTCCTCATGTTCCACATTGCCAAATGTTTTTGTGTAGTCTATGAAACACGAGTACAGATGTTATTTTACTTCTATAGCTCTTTCTAATTGTATCCTGAGAATATATATATCATTATTTGTGCCCTTTCCCTCTCCAAATCCACACAGTTCATCACTATTTTCTGGTTTAATATCGTTTCTTATTCTTTATACAATTATTCTCATTAACAGATTTGTCATGTGACCCATAAAACTCATTGTGCAATGCTCTTCTCATTCTAAACAACCTGGTTTCTTTGGCAGAGATACAAGTATAACGCATGATTGTAATAGATCACTAGGATTGTACCCACTAGTGTAGATGTCATTTAGAAATGTTGTCAATATTTCGATTCCAAATTCACAAAGTGCCTCAACTTCCTCCAATGTAATGTTATCTGGACCGGATGCCTTTCCTTTCTTCATTCGATGTAGTTTATCTTCAACTTCTTCTGCAAGTATTGCTGGACCTTCACCATTGTTTTCAATATTTACACCCGGTCTCCTATCCTCATACAGCTCTCCTAGATATTTCGTCCATCTATTGACTATATCATCTTGTCCCATCAATATTACACCGTTTCTCTGTTTTAAACATCCAGTGGTAATTCGTGTTTTCTTATCTGCTATTGTATTTATTTGTTGATACATGGAATTTGAGTCTTTTCCATAGTTTATTCTAGTCTCCATGCACTGTTGATTCAGCCTTACTTCTGTTCCCACTTTGCAGTTATTTACTATTCCTTTACGTAATCTATTATATTCTTCGTTATCTTGCTTTTTATTTCTTCTTCCATTCATCATCGCAAAATTTAATATGCCATACTTTTCTGTTTTGCAATTCTATGTTTAGATGGAATGATGTCGTTTGATGTCTGTTGGATTGATTCTCGCAACATGTCCCATTGTTTATCATTAGTCTGTATTAATTTATCAACAATAGTCTGTGGTAATGTATCTATAACGGTCACATTATGAGAAGCCAAAAGCTGCAACAAGTTGTGACAACCGAAAAAAAATTTGTGGGAACAGAAATAGAGAAAGACAGTGTGAGAAAATGATTGTCAATCTGGTCATGGCATGAAAGGGAGTCAAGCCTCCAGCCGGCAAGGCACTGGATGAGATAACCATTGCTTTCTGAACGCGAAGGTAACATATAAGTCCAACTGACTGGTACTGGAAATGAACCCAAAACCACGCTATCAGCGCAGCGGAAGTTTTAGAGCGAGCACTGTTAACCTTTCGGGCAGGCTGACACGGTAAAGTAGCTAATTTATACATGTCAGCAGCAGAGGCAGGCTATCTGGTGTATGACAGAAAGACTTGTCGAACGTCTGTTATGGGAGACTAGATCTGCACAGGGCCTGGCACTGAATTCTGATGAGAATAGTTCTGCACAGGGCCTGGCACTGAATTCTGATGATGATTATATAGACCCGGGAAGGTTAACCCGGTCAACAAATGCCTGGCGAAGTCGGATGTGTCGGCCGAATGGTGCAAATATCGCAGATCTGTTGTAAACAGGCACACCGCAATTACGTCTAAAACAACATTCCGGGCGAACGCAGCAGAAGAAGAAGACAATACGTAATAAAGTGACAATCACTGAAATGATGGCATAGCAATTCTGATAACAAAACAGCAGAAAATGTATTCTCTCGCTGCTTGTAACAAACTATACAGTTCAGAACCAGTTTACTTTCAGGCTAGGGGTTAATCTCGCTTGCAAATAAATGTCTGGACATAATGAATTCAGTGATACCTCCAACCAACAAATACAAGCCAGATAATGCACATTCTTGTTATCCTGCCCTTTATCTCCCATTAGAGCATACAAGTATGTCCTCAACCAAGTGAAGCCAAGACGTCCCATCGGTTAATATCTCCTTCAGCTCCTTCCATGTTCTTCCAAAAGGATAGACGAAAGTTTGACATTGATCAAAATAACAGATGTAAGCAAAACGCTGAGAAATACTACCACACCAGCTGGACACTTGGGAGTCTTAAAAACAAATTCCTCCACCCCCCCCCCCCCCCGTCGCCCGTTATTTATGTGAAAGGGGTTAGAAGATCCTGTCACAGGCCATGATGCGTATTGGGTCTATGGTTCTCATCACCATCATGTGCCATGCCGATAAGCGTGGGCGGTCATGTTTCGCCATCTCGCACGACCACCAGAGTCGTGGATCAGCTACGTATTTTTGTCTCGACTATGCCATGTTGCCAAGCCATCCATTTTTATTTCTCTTGTTCTTTTCCCCTCAATCTTATCAGCTGTCATCAAGTTCTCTAATGCATTTCTTTTTATAATGTGTCAAAAAAATATCTTGACTGCTACGTCTAATTTCTCTAATCAGTTTACAGTTTTCATTTGTTTCTTGTTTGACTTGCTCATTGTTTTTTTTTTTTTTCTGTTTGTCCATGGTGATCTTTGCATTTTCCTCAGAAACCACTTGTCCTCTGCCATTAGACATTTTCAGCTTGTCTGCTCGTTTTTCACGTTTCAGATCCATACAAAAGTACAGGTTCTATGTAGCACCTCAACACTCTTTTTCTCGTCGCAATTAACATCGTTTAACTGGTCAGTATGTTTTCCATCTTACAAAAGGCTATCCTCACCATAGTGATTTTTGTTCTAATCTCTTCAAGGCATATCCCATATATGTTGTGACTGTTCCCAGATAGTTGTACCGATTCACTTGTTTAGGAATATTCCCATTTACCTTATATATCATTATGGTATTTCTTCTTGTATGGTTCTAGACCCTCATGTATAGACCAATCGGCTCACGATGCGTTATATGGTCAATAACATACCGTCTGCCTTTACTTTCCAGGACATATCTTGGTACTCATGTTAGCCTGGATCGACCATTGAGTCCTGGTCCAGTTTTCAAACTTATTGCACATGCCTCATAATAGAAGAATATTTTGAAAATGATCTGATAACTTGTGTGAATTGTGAAGGACCACATTATAGGGTATAAGAGGCACAATGAAATTAGTGTAGATATTTGTTTAATCAATATCATTAGAATACAGCAAGTGAAATGGTTCGGCGACATAACTTGCCTACCAACTGCCAGTATACCACAAGTCATTATGTAGAGACCAAATGAAACCAGAAGAAAAGGTCCACCAAGTAAACGATGGACAGAGGGAATACCAGAGTCCATGCGAAACTCGATACATGAAGCCCATAAACGGACACTCTCCCGCTGTTTACACTTTACCTCGACACCGCAAGGTACACGAGGAACAACATGAGATGAGATGTATGTAATCCGCCTGTCGGGCGGGCATTAATCAGTTAGGTTGGTGAATGGACAATGAGTAAATATGGGCAGTGTTCAGGGTAGACACTGGGAGTAGACGAAATATCACTTGACCAAAACCGGGTTATGTTACCTGGGCGGTTATAATAAATTACAATCCACGCTTGTGATTTTCGGCTGAGTCATATTTGGGCGATGAAAACAACCATGCATGATGTGACGTTGTTTCTGTCAAGAACTTATGTTCCTGTCCTAGTCATCTATCTGTGACGTTGTTTCTGTCAAGAACTATAGTTCCTGTCCTAGTCATCTATCTGTGACGTTGTTTCTGTCAAGAACTTATGTTCCTGTCATAGTCATCTATCTGATTGGAGTAACTGTTTCGTGGTTGTATGGGAGTTATTAGTCGGCGCGTTAGTGTAATTGTGACCAGATTACGATGATGTCATGAGCGTAGTGGGCCAGGGTTCGATGCCTTGGCTCGCTGTGATTGGTCACCTAGTCCCCCTTACAGTCAGGTCTACACCAAGTGCTGGTCCTATCACTATGCAGACACATAACTGACCACCTATTGTTCCGCACATTCAGGTCTACATCATGTGCTGGTCCTATCACTATGCAGACACATAACTGACCACTTATTGTTCCGCACATTCAGGTCTACATCATGTGCTGGTCCTATCACTATGCAGACACATAACTGACCACTTATTGTTCCGCACATTCAGGTCTACATCATGTGCTGGTCCTATCACTATGCAGACACATAACTGACCACTTATTGTTCCGCACATTCAGGTCTACATCATGTGCTGGTCCTATCACTATGCAGACACATAACTGACCACTTATTGTTCCGCACATTCAGGTCTACATCATGTGCTGGTCCTATCACTATGCAGACACATAAACTGACCACTTATTGTTCCGCACATTCAGGTCTACATCATGTGCTGGTCCTATCAACTATGCAGACACATAACTGACCACTTATTGTTCCGCACATTCAGGTCTACATCATGTGCTGGTCCTATCACTATGCAGACACATAACTGACCACTTATTGTTCCGCACATTCAGGTTCTACATCATGTGCTGGTCCTATCACTATGCAGACACATAACTGGACCACCTTATTGTTCCGCACATTCAGGTCTACATCATGTGCTGGTCCTATCACTATGCAGACACATAACTGACCACTTATTGTTCCGCCATTCAGGTCTACATCATGTGCTGGTCCTATCACTATGGCAGACACATAACTGACCCTTATTGTTCCGCACATTCAGGTCTACATCATGTGCTGGTCCTATCACTATGCAGACACATAACTGACCACTTATTGTTCCGCACATTCAGGTCTACATCATGTGCTGGTCCTATCACTATGCAGACACATAACTGACCACTTATTGTTCCGCACATTCAGGTCTACATCATGTGCTGGTCCTATCACTATGCAGACACATAACTGACCACTTATTGTTCCGCACATTCAGGTCTACATCATGTGCTGGTCCTATCACTATGCAGACACATAACTGACCACTTATTGTTCCGCACATTCAGGTCTACATCATGTGCTGGTCCTATCACTGCACATACATACAACAGGGCCACCTAGTCCCCCGCACATTCAGGTCTACAATGTGTTCGTCCTAACATTACACAGACACATAAATGACCATCTAGTCTTCCGTACATTCAGGTCTACAATGTGTTCGTCCTAACATTACACAGACACATAAATGACCATCTAGTCTTCCGTACATTCAGGTCTACAATGTGTTCGTCCTAACATTACACAGACACATAAATGACCATCTAGTCTTCCGTACATTCAGGTCTACAATGTGTTCGTCCTAACATTACACAGACACATAAATGACCATCTAGTCTGACCATCCAGTCTTCCATACATTCAGGTCTACAATGTGTTCGTCCTAACATTACACAGACACATAAATGACCATCTAGTCTTCCGTACATTCAGGTCTACAATGTGTTCGTCCTAACATTACACAGACACATAAATGACCATCTAGTCTTCCGTACATTCAGGTCTACAATGTGTTCGTCCTAACATTACACAGACACATAAATGACCATCTAGTCTTCCATACATTCAGGTCTACAATGTGTTGGTCCTAACATTACACAGACACATAAATGACCATCTAGTCTTCCGTACATTCAGGTCTACAATGTGTTCGTCCTAACATTACACAGACACATAAATGACCATCTAGTCTTCCGTACATTCAGGTCTACAATGTGTTCGTCCTAACATTACGCAGACACATAAATGACCATCTAGTCTTCCGTACATTCAGGTTTACAATGTGTTCGTCCTAACATTACACAGACACATAAATGACCATCTAGTCTTCCGTACATTCAGGTTTACAATGTGTTCGTCCTAACATTACACAGACACATAAATGACCATCTAGTCTTCCGTACATTCAGGTCTACAATGTGTTCGTCCTAACATTACACAGACACATAAATGACCATCTAGTCTTCCGTACATTCAGGTCTACAATGTTTTCGTCCTAACATTACACAGACACATATATGACCATCTAGTCTTCCGTACATTCATGTCTACAATGTGTTCGTCCTAACATTATACAGACACATAAATGACCATCTAGTCTTCCGTACATTCAGGTTTACAATGTGTTCGTCCTAACATTACACAGACACATAAATGACCATCTAGTTTTCCGTACATTCATGTCTACACTATGTCCTGGCTCTGACCATACACAGAGACACAACAGCTTCCGGCTTCGGAACTTTATTTCCCGCGACTGCGATTGATTTTTTCCCCGCAAAGTAGTTTCCTGCTATTGATCTGTGATGATCTATTGTCACTGCATTTTGAAGGTCTGAGTGCAATGAGAAATAGTTGGCCAATCTATTGAGTACTTTGGCAAGTGACGAGCTCAGGAGTCTAACCCGCGTCCCGACCGTGCTCATGACATTACCAGCGAAGTTCGCTATCAGCTTCGCTAACGCGCCCGCCTTGTAATTCATTCCATGAAGATAAATACTGAAAATGTTATGAAATATAACGATATCTGGTCGCCCGTTGCAGCATATCTTTACCAAGAGTTGCTGCCGGTATAGACATGGACCTCTCTGTTATGTGATAACTATCAAGAACGAATGACACGCAGAGACATGTACAGACCATGCAGACAGAATCTAACCCGCTCACAGACATCAAGTATTCCAGATGTAAAGTGTACAGGAGCGATTCTTGCTGCCGCGCCCTGGAAGAGGCTGCAGATAGCACGAGAGTTCATGTACTGAATGGAATTATCAACTTATGTGGGTTCTCAATGGCTGAACACATGATGCATCAGAAGCCGAGTTCAGTAGTCTGTGAATCATCTGTCACGAAGTGTGTCCCAGGTCAACAATATCTGGCATAACAATCATGTGAGACAAGATAAACTACCAAAACAAATATACCCACGGTGACAAAGTCAACATTGAGTCATGATGAAAAGAGCAAGTCTATGACATGAAGGATAACATGTCACGTTCTTAGTGCAGTACCTCATCATTATTGTGTGCCATGTTGATACCGTGGTTGGTCATATTTCGCCATCTCAAAAGATCACCAGAGTCGTAGATCAGCTCTGTGTATTTGTCTGGATTTTGCCATGTGGCTAAGCCATACAGATATTTACTTCTCTGCCTGTCCCTTGCTCGTTTCCCTCTCATTCTTACCAGTTGTCATCAAGTTCTCTAGTTTATTTCTTCTCATAACGTGCTCCAAAATTATTAAATGTCTGCGTCTAATTTCTCTGATCAGTTCACGGTTTTCAGCTGTTTCTTGCCATACTTGCTAATAGATCTGTCTGTCTGTCTATCTAACTGCATTTCTGCCTGTCTGTCTGTTTATAAGTATGTCTGCTTGTGTCTGTTTGTGTGTTAGGCCATCTTCCTACATACATACCTGACCGCTCGCCTGTCAATCTGCCAGCTTGTCTCTCTGTTTGTTTGTCTCTGTCTGTCTATCTGTGTACGATTCTACATGTCTCTCTATCAGTCAGTTTTCCTGTCCGTCTTTATGTTGTAATTCCTACTTTGTAGCTAACATGAAGGTCGTGTCTAGGTCGTCTTGACTAAGGAAAGTTTAACCGCTACATTACAAAATAATGACCGGTTGTGGACACGTCACAGAAAATTGATGATAGCACAGTGGGCAGACGACAACACCTCGCTCACGCGATAATTCTAATGAGATTCCTATTTTGTTTTTACACTTTCTGAGTTGTGCCACGTGATCAGAACTGTAACTGGACAATGCAGTACCTCCACCCCACTCCCTCCCTCTCTCGCTTCCATATCTCTTCCCCTCTCTCCCTCTCTCTCCTCTATTGCCCCTCTCTCTTTCTCCCCCACTCTCTTTTTCTTTATATCCCTCCATCTCCCTCTCTCTTGTTTCTCTATCTCTCTCTCTCTCTTTCTTCCTCTCTCTTTCTCTTTCTCACTCACCTCTCCCTCTCCGTGTCCTCGCTTTCTCTCCGTCTTCCTTTCTCTTTCTCGCCCCTCCCTCTCTCTGCCTTTCTCTACCAACCCCCCCCCCCCCCCTCTTCTTTTCCTGCAACAAACTGGAAAATGGAAAATGCTTGAATTCACGCTAGACTCATCAGAATAAGTAGCAGACATGGTAAACGATATCCCATAGAGTATAGTGTTAATGCGTCTGAAACGTGCATATGTCACATGAACTATATATGGAGGGGCGACCAAATTCTTGCTTCAGTCCCCAGTGAAACAAATGCAAACAAGTCTCAAGTATCCATTTCACAGATCGGTCTAGTGGGAGTACTACCTCTTGTTCGTTTCTCTTTAAAAGGAAGTGAGTCAGATCTAGTTATGCACCGCAGATGTCCGTGTATCCGAGTTCAGCATGCATTTGTGTCAGCTTTACCTCCTCTAGTTAATACAAATTACTAGCATATCATTTACAGGACTTCGCAGTCAATTCCATGATATTGGTTGTTTGTAATTTTTGTTTTTGACAAGTTTACGTTCAGTAGTTTGCCATTGCTTTCTGAACGATCCCAGCATTTTTGGCTGTTTGGTGATTTCGTGCAAGTTCATGTTCGATAGTTTTACATTGCTTTCTGAACGACCGACAATCATACCAATCAATCAATCATGTGCCATGCCGGTCATGACTCACACGGTCATGACTCGCCATTTCGCTCGATCACCAGAGTCGTGGATCAGCTCAGTGTTCCTGTCTCGTCCACGCCATGTGGCCAAGCCATCCAGGTATTTTCCTCTCGGTATTCCACTTGGTCTGTTCCCTTCGATCTTGCCAGTTGTTACAATGCTCTCCAGTCAATTTCTTCTCATAACATGTCCAAACAATGTTGACTGTCTACATCTAATTTCTCTAATCAATTTACGATTGTCATTTGTCACCTGTAATACTTGGTCATTGGCTTTTCTATCTGCAGCAGTGTTACGAACGCGGTCTGCGGGATTACGAATTGCGTTCGTAACCCCTTAGCCACCTCTTTAAAACAAACTTCATCTTATAGTGAGGGGTTTCATCAACCCATGAGTAAGCTTTCTTCCCTTACAATATCGTTAAGGCAGCGGCTTTGCAGCATACTGTTTGCCTATTGTCGTTGATCTGACGCTGAAAGCAACGTCGGAAGTTGTGCTGGCAATATCATGAGCCCGGTCGTACGAGGATTCAGTGTCAGCACTGGACGTTCACTATGGAAGGGAAAGAGTAGTCACCTGTTCCTCCATGCACCCAGGCCTACAAAATGTGATAGGGCTAACACTTCACAAACCCACAGAATTTTGCTATGGAAATGTTCGGTTTGTTTCTAACACTGGCCATATGTGACCAACTGTTTTTAGGCCTCATCCAAGAAGTTTTTATCTGATTCTACTTTAGATAAAAAATTAGACAATTTTGAGAACAAATGTCTTAGAAGACTTCTAAACATCCACTGGACAGACTTCAGAACCAATTCGCAAATAAGACAAGAGACTAAGCAAGATACAGTATCCAATTTCATAAGAAGACGCCGTTGGAACTACATCGGCCATGTACTCAGAATGGACAAGTCAAGACTCCCCTACCAAGCCCTCATATGGTCACCAGTAGGGAAAAGAAAACGGGGAAGACCAAGAGAGACCCTGCGTAGAACCATCATTAGAGAAGGCTCATTCAATGGCCAAGTAAATATCCAAGATCTACAACAGGTAGCAGCGAACCGCCAAGCATGGAGAGACAGGACTTCTGCCCTATGCGCCGCCTTAGGCTCAAGAGGAAAGACTAACTAACTAACTAACTTTCTAAGTAGTCAGGGTGACTTATGCTATTTTTAGATACGAAATGTTACTGAAAAAGGACCTAGCAAATTCCTTGAATTCAAAACCGGCGAACACTGAAAACAATCCTCCACCATTCGGAATTCAATTACTATTAAAACGGGACGGAACATTGTCTTATTATATTGTTAAATCACTGGCTAACTACTACGCCACTACAACTGGTTTTCACCCTGACCAAGGCCTCTTTGCATCTCCACACGGGACACACAAGGCAAACTTTAGTCAGGCTAACGAACGCAGGATTAACCATGTATCCGCTCAGATGAAGCCTCGGCAGATACTAATCTGGCTAACGAAGGCATGGTCGACCATGAAACCTGCTCTTGTGAAGCATGGACACACACTAATCTGGCCATGAAGGTAGAATCGACAATGTCGTCGCTCTGATGAAGCCTAGGCAGACACTAGTCTGGCTAACAAAGGCAGAATCGACAATGTCGCCGCTCTGATGAAGCCTGGGCAGACACTAGTCTGGCTAACAAAGGCAGAATCGACAATGTCGCCGCTCTGATGAAGCCTAGGCAGACAGTAGTCTGGCTAACAAAGGCAGAATCGACAATGTCGCCGCTCTGATGAAGCCTGGGCAGACACTAGTCTGGCTAACAAAGGCAGAATCGACAATGTCGCCGCTCTTATGAAGCCTGGGCAGACACTAGTCTGGCTAACAAAGGCAGAATCGACAATGTCGCCGCTCTGATGAAGCCTAGGCAGACACTAGTCTGGCTAACAAAGGTAGAATCGACAATGTCTCCGCTCTGATGAAGCCTGGGCAGACACTAGTCTGGCTAACAAAGGCAGAATCGACCGCTCTGGTGAAGCCTGGGTAAACGAAGGTACCATCGACAAAGATTTCAACTATGTTGAAGCCTGCCGAGGACAGCAACGGTTGCACGCTGCGTGACAGTACGAGAACCAGAGTAATTCTGTACTTTGGCAATAGACTAGCAGCACCTAAATCTTGCACTCAGAGCTTGAAGAACCCTGCAGAACGCGAGGAATTAGTGGTTGCTTGCCTACAGCGATGGAACCACGTGATCACCAAACCAAAAAGTAAAAGAAATAAAAACCTCATGCATACACAATAGAACAGCTTAACGGGATGGTTAACCCGGTCAACAAATGCCCGCAGAAGTCGGATGTGTCGGCCTAACGGCGCAAGAACGCAGCTCTGCTGTAAACAGGCACAACGCAATCACGTCCGAAAAAAAAAACTCCGGATGAACGAAGAAGAAGAAGAACAGCTTGAACCGACGGATTTAGATAACAAACAAACATAAATAACGTCAACAATAACGATAACCAAAGATTGTGTAATCTCACATTATGTACAACCTGAAATGGATACCAGGAAATTTCTTGGAAAGTGAAGTCGGCCGGCACTATACTGATCACATGATCTCTCGAATGCCGATTGGTTTATAAAAACTTGGATTTAGCACCATATTTCCATTATACCTTTAGGCGTGTAGAAGATTCTTTCTTTTAATTTTAACTCTTTTGCTTTTAACTAAAACGTTAACCCCGTGTCCCTAACTGTCTATTGGTTGCAGTTGATATATTAACCACACAGTCTTAATCATTACTCACCTTCTGCTATCCCAGACAAACGGTTCCGTGAGTCACGAGGTGCAAGTTTCTCCTTCAACTTCTTCTGTTCCAAACAATTATAAATGTAATTCCTCCCGAGTCAGACACTGTGTTATGTCCAGTAAATGTTCTCTGTGACAGAAATAATAAAGAGTTAATCAAGCAATTACAAACATATTCATTATTCTCCAGAGATTGGTCAAGTCTGTAGAGAGGAACATAGTTGTTCGTGTGTATTTTACAAAACTGGCAGTCCAGGTTCAATACCCACCTATGGCAGCATGTATTTATTTTTACAAAATGGTGCATGTCCATTACAGGAAGTTGCAATCACCCCCAGCTTGATTATCTAGGCGTCATGTGGCTTGCCATTGCTTTCTGAATAACAAGTCAAAGTTCCAGTCCAACTTAATGCCAATGAAGGGATTGAACGCCCTACCTCGCCATCTGTGCACCGTACATACATGAAGGAGCGGTGATAGCGCAGTGGCTAGACACGCTCCTGCCATGCCGGTGAACAAGGGTTCAAATCTCTTTGGGGAGTATTCGAATATTTAAAAAAAAAAATGAACCTTGGCTACCAGTTCGACCTAGCCTAAAATAGGTATTAGAAAATGTATTGAGAAGTAAAGGCCATCGGTGTGATACTAGTTACATAATCTACGAGTGGGGATTTATCTGAACAAATATGTCTAACACTATCTACACAGTGAGCCTTCATGTGTGTACCAGGGATCTTTATGTTTACGTTAAAGGGGCGAACCCAGCCTTATACAATGGGCACCTGGCAATTTTCAGACATTTTGTTTGGGGAGGAAAGGCGGCGAGAAAGAGAACGAGTCACTTCACATAGAATAGTTTAGGTTAGTTTAGTCGACGGATCAATATCACGGCATACGGGTGTAAGCCATAAGTGCTCAGTTCTACTCCTAATTCAAGCCTGAGTCCGGAGAATCTCAGTTCAGTGCACGAACTACGTAGCATCGGCGACGATCCTGAAATACTTTGGGTAAATTTTTAACTCGAAATTCCAACTCGCCGTTAGGCTACTTTATTTCGATTTCCAACTGCCAAGGATGTTTTGCATGCGCAACAATACACACGGGCGTCCGATCTCACTACCCAGAGACTAGGAGGAATTTGGCTACTAGAAGTCCACGTGAAAAACTCTGTGCCCTCACCGGGGCTTCATTCCGGGACCTCCAGCACTCGAGGCGGACACCATACCTCGAGACCACTCAATCTCCCTCACATATAATATATGAAGGTATAACACTTCACATAGACAAGATGAAGGTCTAACACTTCACATAGACAAGATGGAGGTCTAACACTTCACATAGACAAGATGGAGGTTTAACACTTCACATAGACAAGATGAAGGTCTAACACTTCACATAGACAAGATGAAGGTCTAACACTTCACATAGACAAGATGGAGGTCTAACACTTCACATAGACAAGATGGAGGTTTAACACTTCACATAGAATAGATGAAGGTCTAACACATCACATAGAATAGATGATGGTCTAACACTTCACATAGAGTAGATAAAGGTCTACCACTTCACATAGAATAGATGAAGGTCTAACACTTCATATAGAATAGATGAAGGTCTAACACTTCACATAGAGTAGATACAGGTCTAACACTTCACATAGAATAGATGAAGGTCTAACACTTTACATAGAGTAGATACAGATCTAACACTTCACATAGAGTAGATAAAGGTCTAAAACTTCACATAGAATAGATGAAGGTCTAACTCTTCACATAGAATAGATAAAGGTCTAACACTTCACATAGAGTAGATACAGATCTAACACTTCACATAGAGTAGATAAAGGTCTAAAACTTCACATAGAGTAGATAAAGGTCTACCACTTCACATAGAATAGATGAAGGTCTAACTCTTCACATAGAATAGATAAAGGTCTAACACTTCACATAGAATAGATGAACGTCTAACACTTCACATAGAATAGATGAAGGTCTAATACTTCACATAGAATAGATGATGGTCTAATACTTTACATAGAGTAGATGAAGGTCTAACAGTTCACATAGAGTAGATGATGGTCTAACACTTCGCATAGAATAGTTGAAGGTCTAACACTTCACATAGAGTAGTTGAAGATCTAACACTTCGCATAGAATACATAAGGTCTAACACTTCACATAGAGTAGATGAAGGTCTAACACTTCACATAGAATAGTTGAAGGTCTAACACTTCGCATAGAATAGTTGAAGGTCTAACACTTCGCATAGAATAGTTGAAGGTCTAACACTTTACATAGAGTAGATGGTCTAACACTTTACATAGAGTATATGGTCTAACACTTCACATAGAATAGTTGAAGGTCTAACACTTTACATAGAGTAGATGGTCTAACACTTCACATAGAATAGTTGAAGGTGTAACACTTTACATAGAGTAGATGAAGGTCTAACACTTCACATAGACAAGATGAAGGTCTAACACTTCACATAGAATAGTTGAAGGTCTAACACTTCACATAGAATAGATGAAGGTCTAACACTTCACATAGAATAGTTGAAGGTCTAACACTGTACATAGAGTAGATGAAGGTCTAACATTTCACATAACCTAGATGAAGGTCTAACACTTCATATATCTACGACAGTATATGCAGTGGGACTATCCTAAGCTGTAATCCAGCCTTTGTGTAAATCGTGCAGGCGTTTCTGTAACGGTTATTGTGTTACGCTGGCAGTGGCATGATCACGGTCGGACGAGGGTTTCATGTCAGCTCTCGTCGTTCGCTGTGTGAGGGAAAGACTGGCCTATTATTCCTCCGATAAACTCAGGCCTACACAAAGGGTTATGGTTTTAACACATTTACACACCCACAGCTGGGTTATTTAGGGACGTTGTTTTGTTGTTGTTGTTGTTGTTGTTGTTGTTGTTGTTGTTGTTGTTATTGTTGTTGTGTTAATGAAAGCGCAAGTATAATTTTCATCTTTAATAGTACAGGTATTTGTAAAGTGTCACTACACTTTATATGTAAAACAAAATTGAAAATGAAATACATGATGTCATCAAAAAATGTTTTCCACAGTCCAATGTGAAGCAATATGAAAAACATACTGACTAATATAAATATGTCAATTGCTACGAGATAAAGAGTATTGAGCTGCTACATAGAGTTTGTACTTTTGCATGGATGTGAAGCTTGGACAATGAGAGCTGAGGCTGAAAAACATCTGATGGCTGTGGAAATGTGGTTTCTGAGGAGCTTGCAAAGAATACCATGGACAGACAGAAAAACCAATGACCAAGTTCTACAAGAAACAAATGAAAACCGTAAGCTGGTTAGAGAAATTAGACGTAGGTAGTCACAATATTTTGGTCACGTTATGAGAAGAAATAAATTAGAGAACTTGGTGACAACTGGCAAGATCGAAGGGAAGAGAACAAGGGGAGGGCAAAGAAGTAAATACCTGGATGGCTTAACCACTCTGTATGGTCGAGACAAGAACACTGAGCTGATCCACAATTCAGATGATCGAGTGAGATGGCAAAACATGAACGCCTACGCTTATCGGCATGGCACATGATGATGATAATGAATATGCAGCGAATGGCTATCGTCTGCTGGAGTAATTATTTGCACTCCAAACAGAATGGTGTTATCAACGGAAGAAATAATTTTTTCAAATGGGTTCTACATACAAAGTATAGTGAGACTTTATAAACACACGGTATAAGTCAAATGTGGACACCAGTCTGCACACCAATAAGCCAGACATGGGACAACGGATACTCATGCAAACCTCAGGTCCTGTATGACATCACACTGATGTTGGACAACAGGATGTCTTCATCCGACATACAGGACTTCGCATTGGAGCTCAAGCCAATGAACACAAGCAAGCAAGCAAGCAAGCAAATGTGGACAAATTCTGTACAGGACAAGTCACTTGATGATATTGAATTAAATAATTTCAGGAAGCGTTTTATACGTCTTACAGATTATTGGGCGTATGGTGCTAGAAACATATTTGTATTGACCAATAGACACTCACTGAAAGTAAAACTTGCATAATACACCAACAACAGCTGAATAATGCTGATGTTGACTGCAACGTCCTGTAAGGGATATACAAAAAAAATTGGTACTCGAAACACAGCTGCGTGAGATTCGGCAGCGGGTCGCATCGCGTTGATTTCTTACTGGAAGGTATGTCAGCCGGTCGTTCAGAAAACAATGTCAAACTACTGAAGGTAAAACTTGCCAAGACATCAGCAGCAGCTGAAAAATGCTGGTGTTGATTGCAATGTCCTGTAAATAGGAGGGGGGAAAATAGACACTCGAGAGGTGATGTGGTCAATATCATACCGGGTGGCTGTGCTTTCTAAGATATTTCATAGTTTTCATAGCACCCATTTCAGGCTGTGTGGACATGTGCCGAGGTGACATAATACCCATTTCAGGCTGTGTGGACATGTGCCGAGGTGACATAATACCCATTTCCGGCTGTGTGGACATGTGCCGAGGTGACACAGTACCCATTATAGGCTGTGTGGACATGTGCCGAGGTGACATAGCACCCATTTCAGGCTGTGTGGACATGTGCCGAGGTGACATAGCACCCATTTCAGGCTGTGTGGACATGTGCCGAGGTGACATAGTACCCATTTCAGGCTGTGTGGACATGTGCCGAGGTGACATAATACCCATTTCAGGCTGTGTGGACATGTGCCGAGGTGACATAATACCCATTTCCGGCTGTGTGGACATGTGCCGAGGTGACACAGTACCCATTATAGGCTGTGTGGACATGTGCCGAGGTGACATAGCACCCATTTCAGGCTGTGTGGACATGTGCCGAGGTGACATAGCACCCATTTCAGGCTGTGTGGACATGTGCCGAGGTGACATAGCACCCATTTCAGGCTGTGTGGACATGTGCCGAGGTGACATAGCACCCATTTCAGGCTGTGTGGACATGTGCCGAGGTGACATAATACCCATTTCAGGCTGTGTGGACATGTGCCGAGGTGACATAATACCCATTTCCGGCTGTGTGGACATGTGTCGAGGTGACACAGTACCCATTATAGGCTGTGTGGACATGTGCCGAGGTGACATAGCACCCATTTCAGGCTGTGTGGACATGTGCCGAGGTGACATAGCACCCATTTCAGGCTGTGTGGACATGTGCCGAGGTGACATATTACCCATTTCAGGCTGTGTGGACATGTGCCGAGGTGACATAATACCCATTTCAGGCTGTGTGGACATGTGCCGAGGTGACATAATACCCATTTCCGGCTGTGTGGACATGTGCCGAGGTGACACAGTACCCATTATAGGCTGTGTGGACATGTGCCGAGGTGACATAGCACCCATTTCAGGCTGTGTGGACATGTGCCGAGGTGACATAGCACCCATTTCAGGCTGTGTGGACATGTGCCGAGGTGACATATTACCCATTTCAGGCTGTGTGGACATGTGCCGAGGTGACATAGCACCCATTTCAGGCTGTGTGGACATGTGCCGAGGTGACAAAGTACCCATTTCAGGCTGTGTGGACATGTGCCGAGGTGACATAGCACCCATTTCAGGCTGTGTGGACATGTGCCGAGGTGACATAGCACCCATTTCAGGCTGTGTGGACATGTGCCGAGGTGACAAAGTACCCATTTCAGGCGGTGTGGACATGTGCCGAGGTGACATAGCACCCATTTCAGGCTGTGTGGACATGTGCCGAGGTGACATAGCACCCATTTCAGGCTGTGTGGACATGTGCCGAGATGACATAGCACCCATTTCAGGCTGTGTGGACATGTGCCGAGGTGACACTCCGCGTGGATTAGAATTTACATCCATGCTTAGCATTACCGAGTCGACAAGCAAACGTGCGAACGACTGCGCTGATATGGATTCCCTATTAATAGTTCAATTTTGTAAAATCTTTCTGCACGATTTGAGAAAAGATATATTAGATAATTGGATATATTCTTAACCAAGTGAATCGGTACAATTATCTCGGAACAGTCATAACACCAGATGATGTGTGTGTGTGTGTGTGTGTGTGTGTGTGTGTGTGCGTGCGTGCGTGCATGCGTGCGTGCGTGCGTGCGTGTGTGTGTGTGTGTGTGTGTGTGTGTGTGTGTGTGGAAAGAGAGAGAGAGGAACAAGAAAGAGATAGAGAGACATAGATGAAGAAAGAGTTAGAGATCGAATGAGAGAAGGGAGACAAAAAAAAAAGAGGAACAGAGAAAGAAGAAGTGAGAGAGAAAGAGAGAGATTTTTTTTTTGTCACGTATTTACAATCTCATGAAAATGACTAAATGTGCTCCTGGATTTTGACTTTACAGCACTTTTGAAATCCCTGTTTACATAATTGTACAGCCTCTGTAACAGTATCCATGTTAACAACGTCTTAGACTCACGGGAATTCCTTTCGTGAATCCATATCTTAGAGATACGCTTTATATGATTTATACTTGTAGCTCGTTGTCCTTGGAGGAAAGTGGACTCCACAAGCACACCCTATATATCCCTTCTACTTCTATTATATTGCCTGACATATGTCTACACTCCTCCGTTCTGTCTACTCTTCACAATATCTCACTTTCACTTATCCCCCCCCCCCCCTTTTCACATACTCCGACAACATTTCTTTCCACAATTAATAAAAGATTTATTAATTAAAAGTATGTATGGTGTAGGTATGGATAGTGTCTATGTAGTTGGTATGTTCTTCTAGTGTGGATGCCAGATAAGATGTTGATAGATAGTCTCCGTGTCTTCTCTCGTCTCTTCTCTCGGCTAAAGTACAGGACAGTACATAGATACAAGGAACGCTCTCACCATGAATGCTCCGTCTGCTTGAGTCTGTAGATATATCCGTTTTTTGTAATGAAAAATGTTCACCACTGTATCAATGCACTTAAACCGATCACTATATGCTGTCAGCTTAGACTGAATGTTCTTTGCTTTTTAATAGCGTTCCTAATTCCATCCTGGAAAACACATCGATTTTCTAGTATTTTCTATTTTGTCCTGTAAAAGTTCTACACTGGATAGTTCTTAATTGGTATAGACACTTGGTATGCGCCTTGCAACTCTTCGAGACTGAGTCATTTGAGTCTTTCTATTATGTTACAGGGTCTCTATTTTCCGTTCTCTGTCATCCTTACTTTTTACGATGACACTTCTTTTCTCTACTTTCTTATACACAAGTGTCGTGCTTTCTTATTTGAACGTGCTTTCTTTGGGGTTATCAACACTGATTGATCTTTACCACAGCTATCTGTGTTATATCTTAGTTGATATGTCCCGCCCTGGTATTGGAACCTGTGTAATAAAGATTTAATAATGAGAGCTGTGTCTGCTTCATATTCTTTCTTATGTGAGTGTCTTTTCCTCCAGCCGAAATGAAAAGGCTTCCGAAAAAACCCACTCTGACATAATATAGAAGATTACCTAACGTCTATACTATTCCTACTAGTATTTACTTGTACACGCTAAGCATCATCTATTCCCCTATGCTAGAAGATTACTTCACTGTGATTTTACCTTATAATTATCCTTGTCTGAATTGGGAGTACTAATGCACAATAGATACACAAACGTTCCTCCGAACGCAGCACCACCCTTTTCATACTCCCTTGTCTCATGGAAATTAAGAATCACACTAAACTTCCACAAAGAAGTGGCCACTCTTTATAGGTCATTTTTGCCGCATAGTCCTTGACCTGTCTGGACACCTCAAGTCAATACCTCATTATCACCGTTAGTGGAAATTTACTGATCTGAAACTTTTCCGTTAATTCTAAAACCCTCATTGTTTTGTTCCTTCACTCTGTCATCTAGACCGCAATATGCTGTGGAAATTTTCCTCAGTAACCAATTCCCCACCTCCTTATCAGCCCCACCTCTGGCGGCTCTTTTAACTCTGTTCCCGGTAGTTCACCATCCGCGTAATCAGCGCTGACTCCCTCTCCACACACACCTGACACTATCTGGGTTTTTCAATCCTGTCTTTATCACCTGACCGCGATACTGTCCAATAGTGCTGTCTGCCTTTGTCGCAAACCTATTTGTCCACGTGACAGTTTACCTGTGCTGTCTGCGGGCACTTCCGTATCTTGACCTATAAACACATGCGCCTGGTCACTCAACCCGACATTTCGTTATGTTTGTGACCAGTGACTTAACCTCGTCATCCTACACTCTCGTCGACCTGTGCCGCTGTTATTTCTACGTTAACAGTTCAATCCGTTAACATTGGGGGTCATTGACTCCGGTCACACCGTGGTTGGTTATCCTTACTGTTTTGTTTGTTAAATCTTTTCCTATATTGCCATTAATGTTACATTTAATTTTATCTGGGAATCACTAAACTATTATCATTCTGTGACATTACTGTATATGTTGTTTCGGTAATTACAACAGTTCTTACAGTATAGTTTTCGGTCAAATATTGCAGCAGATATTTTCAGGATGGATATTTTAATTTTATGGATGTAAATAGTTGTTCCAGTATGTAGACTCGGCGGTCCACTGTTTCAAGAATTTAACCGGTGCTACGGAGTTAAGGCATTGGCCTGAAACCTTTCTGATTTTACATTAGTGTGCAGTGACGTCAAAGCACGGTGTATCCAGAATGGTGGATCACAAGTCGGGTCGGAAATACTAAGTTAAGAATGGAAGACTATAATGACACGGAAAGAGTTAAGGTAACAAATGCCAGGGATAGATCGATTTAACCATGGCACCGTGGCTTAGGAATTATATGTCCGCCTCAGGTTCCTAAATTGCTGGATTCGATCCCTGCAGATGCCTGGAATATGTCCCCAAAAACCGTTAATCTCTAATGATATCACACGGACCTCTAGATTCTTTGACAGTGAAAACAAGTGAACCACCATACATGTAGGCAGAGGCCTGTTACCTTGGATAACATCTGCCTAAAGAAAGTAAATCTTACATATGTGCATGCCGAAGTTGCACACACTGAGCTCTGATGTGCGTAACCAGGTGCGGCGCATTTCCCTCGAAAGAGGAACGAAGATGAAGAAGACGAGGAGCAAAAAACAGTCTTCAAACAGTCTTCACTTCACTATTATTTGAGAATCCATGAAAGCCTGGTATATTCATCATGTAAACAACAAGCACCGGAAACGGAGCAGACATGTGATACGTGCAAACTTCAAAAACTGATAGATCTAAGATGCTTCAAGTGAAAACCCTACCCACGTAAACAGTTCATTGGCACGATGATAAATAACTGCACTGAAGGCTATCATTATACTCTTTCATAAATACATCGTCTTGAAATTGTTGACACCAAAATTTACTTTATCGCCCTTTACTAATAAAAAGGGGAATGCTAGCCCACGTTTGTTAGTCAGAATTAGTTAGTTAGTTAGTTAGTTAGTTAGTTAGTTAGTTAGTTAGTTAGTTAGTTAGTCAGAATTAGTTAGTTAGTTAGTTAGTTAGTTAGTTAGTTAGTTAGTTAGTTAGTTAGTCAGTCAGTTAGTTAGTTAGTTAGTCAGAATTAGTTAGTTAGTTAGTTAGTTAGTTAGTTAGTTAGTTAGTCAGAATTAGTTAGTTAGTTAGTTAGTTAGTTAGTTAGTTAGTTTAGCTAGCTAGCCAGCTAGCTAGCTAGTTAGTTAGTTAGTTAGTTAGTTAGCTAGTTAGTTAGTTAGTTAGTTAGTTAGTTAGTTGTTTGGTTGGTTGGTTGGTTGGTTGGTTGGTCGGTTGGTCAACTCGACTGAGCTACCGTATGACAGTAGATGGCACTACTATATTTCTGTTACCCCAAATGTTGGGCGGCGCTCACCAAACCTGAGACACCACAGTGCGCCCACGGCATCGAGCGGAGGAGCGCAATTGGGAGGATACAAACATTATCCTAGTGCGAGGAAATGCAACCTAAATACTGAATGTCATGGCAGGTCAGACCAGACCCTAAGCCTTGGTCAGCAACTGGTATAGAATCGAATTCATCAGGTGGTCAGTTAGAGCATTGCTTTGTTGATCCAGTAGCTTCTGCAGCTGGTCTTGTTCCAGATGTATTGGTGTTACCTTTCCTCTGGGGTAAACTAGGCAGGCCGAGAGAGGGACTATGCAGCATGGGCAATACATCTCATATCATCTGGTTCCTCTTATACCTTGAGGTGTCGAGTTGAAGCATAAACAGCGGGAGAGTGCCCGTTTATGGTCTTCAACTTTCGAGATGCCCATGGACTAAGCTATTCCTTCTGTCCATTGTTTACGTGGTCGGCCTCTTCTTCTGCTTCTGTTTGGTGTATACATCATTGCTTGTTGTGGTATACTGTTAGTTGGTAATCTAGTTATATGGCCAAACCATTTAACTTGCTTTTTTTTGGACTAAATCTAGCGCTCCTGTAAACTCGAATTTAGTCCTGATTTCTTTATTTCTGATTTTCTCCCTTCTTGATACATTGAGTATTCTTCTCAGGACATATTTAATTTCTGTTGTTATGATTTTTCTTTTCTCTTTTTCTGTCATTGTCCAATTTTGACATTGGTAGCATAAAGTTGGCAGGAAAATTGTGTTGCAGAGTGCTTTCTTAGTATTTATTGATACATATTTCTTCTTTACTTTTGGTGCGATTTGTCAGATGAGTTTGTTTACCTTACCGCGTCTATGTTGGATCTCGTCTACTGATTTGCCATTCGATGATATTATACTTCCTAGTTACTCGACGCTCTTTATTTGATTCAGGGGTTGTTCTTCTGGATAAAGCTTTGTTGTTATTTCTTCTTTGGTTATAGTCATTACCTCTGTTTTACTTATGCTTATTTTCATGTTATATTCCATACACACTTCGTTCAAACTATTTATGTGGTCTTGTAATTTTGATTCTGATTTTGCAATTAAAGCTTGATCGTCCACAAATAGGAGTTATTTAATAACGTGATTTGCCGTTGGTTCTTCTTCAGTGTTCTGTGCTTCATACGGTGTTGTTACATTCTCTTTTGGTTTGTTTCTTTACATATGCTGCCTATGTAGGTTATGAAAAAGTTGGGGGACAGGGGCAGTACCTTGTGATACTCCGGGATCTTATGGTGAAGGGTTCTGAGTATCCTCCCTTTAGACAACACATGTTCTCTACAATTCAGTCAAGGATTTGTGGTATGGAGAGCTGTTATTGTGTCTTTTTGAAGCATAATGTCTGGCTGCAATTTCAACTAAACTAAATGGTTGTTTCTAATCGATGTCTAAGACGGGCCCTGCATGCTGTCTCTGGCTGGTAGACTTTTGTGGGCATAGGTTATAGATTGCATCTGCCTACGAAGTGGTTTGTGGTCATCTATCATCTGCACCGTCTGGCTTACAGCAAGGGAAGTCGCTGGAAAGACATGGTGTTGTTTGTTCAGTGAGGTTTAAATTGTCAAAGCTGCTTTTTGAGAATGGGCCATTGAGATGATCATCGAGTGCAGTAAAACATAGGCTGAAAATGCGGATGTGTGTGTGCGCGTGTTCGTGTGTGTGTGTGTGTGTGTATGCGTGTGTGTGTGCGGGCGGGCGCGTGTGCTGCGTGTATTTGTGTGTATGGGGGAGAGATAAAGCGAGATAGAGAGACACACAGAGAGAGAGAGAGAGAGAGAGAGAGAGAGAGAGAGAGAGAGAAGAGAGAGAGGGGAGGGGGGCAGCCTAGTTAGGTGTATACAAGCCTTCCTATTTTGAGGCTGCTCATTTGAAAGGTAATTGTGTCTGGGCTTATTTTTTATTGGGGAGGGGGAGCATATGTTCCTGCCAAAGGATTTGAACTCGATACCTTTCGAGTCAGAACCAGACGCCATAATTCTATGCGATACGATTCCTAGAGAACGACGTCGTGTATACATGCCACTCCAACAACATGAGGCATCTATGCCACTCCAATACTAGAGACATCTATGCCGCTCAGACAGATTGAGACATCTATGCACCTCCAAAAACTAGAGACAACCATGCCATTCCAGCTACCAGAGACATCTATGCCACTCCGACAGCTCGAGATATCTATGCCACTCCAACAACTAGAGACAGCTATGCCATTCAGACAGATTGAGACATCTATGCCACTCCAACAACTAGAGACATCTATGCCACTCCAACTACCAGAGACATCTATGCCACTCCAACTACCAGAGACATCTATGCCACTCCAACAACTAGAGACATCTATGCCGCTCAGACAGATTGAGACATCTATGCCACTCCAACAACTTGAGACATCTATGCCACTCCAACTACCAGAGACATCTATGCCACTCCAACAACTAGAGACATCTATGCCACTCCAACATCTAGAGGCAACTATGCCACTCCAACTACCAGAGACATCTATGCCACTACAACAACTAGAGACATCTATGCCGCTCAGACAGATTGAGACATCTATGTCACTCCAACAACTAGAGACAACTATGCCACTCCAACTACCATAGACATCTATGCCACTCCAACAACTAGAGACATCTATGCCACTCCAACAGCTAGAGACATCTATGCCGCTCAGACAGATTGAGACATCTATGCCACTCCAACAACTAGAGACAACTATGCCACTCCAACTACCAGAGACATCTATGCCACTACAACAACTAGAGACATCTATGCCACTCCAACAACTAGAGACAACTATGCCACTCCAACTACCAGAGACATCTATGCCGCTCAGACAGATTGAGAAATCAATGCCACTCCAACAACTAGAGACAACTATGCCACTCCAACTACCAGAGACATCTATGCCACTCCAACAACTAGAGACATCTATGCCACTCCAACAACTAGAGACATCTATGCCGCTCAGACAGATTGAGACATCTATGCCACTCCAACAACTAGAGACAACTATGCCACTCCAACAACTAGAGACAACTATGCCACTCCAACTACCAGAGACAACTATGCCACTCCAACAACTAGAGACATCTATGCCTCTCAGACAGATTGAGACATCTATGCCACTCCAACAACTAGATACATCTATGCCACTCCAACAACTAGAGACAACTATGCCACTCCAACTACCAGAAACATCTATGCCACTCCAACAACTAGAGACATCTATGCCACTCCAACAACTAGAGACAACAATGCCACTCCAACAACTAGAGACATCTATGCCACTCCAACAACTAGAGACAACAATGCCACTCCAACTACCAGAGACATCTATGCCACTCCAACAACTAGAGACATCTATGCCGCTCAGACAGATTGAGACATCTATGCCACTCCAACAACTAGAGACAACTATGCCAATCCAACTACCAGAGACATCTATGCCACTCCAACAACTAGAGACATCTATGCCGCTCAGACAGATTGAGACATCTATGCCACTTCAACAACTAGAGACATCTATGCCGCTCAGACAGATTGAGACATCTATGCCACTCCAACAACTAGAGACAACTATGCCACTCCAACTACCAGAGACATCTATGCCACTCCAACAACTAGAGACATCTATGCCGCTCAGACAGATTTAGACATCTATGCCACTCCAACAACTAGAGACAACTATGCCACTCCAACTACCAGAGACATCTATGCCACTCCAACAACTAGAGACATCTATGCCGCTCAGACAGATTGAGACATCTATGCCACTCCAACAACTAGAGACAACTATGCCACTCCAACTACCAGAGACATCTATGCCACTCCAAAAACTAGAGACATCTATGCTGCTCCAACAACTAGAGACAACTATGCCACTCCAACTACCAGAGACATCTATGCCACTCCAACAACTAGGAGACAACTATGCACTCCAACTACCATAGACATCTATGCCACTCCAAAACCTAGAGACATCTATGCCACTCCAACAACTAGAGACAACTATTGCCGTTCAGACAGAATTGAGACATCTATGCCACTCCAACAACTAGAGAAACTATGCCACTCCAACTACCAGATACATCTATGCACTCCAACAACTAGAGACATCTATGCCGCTCAGACAGATTGAGACATCTATGCCACTACAACAACTAGAGACAACTATGCCACTCCAACAACTAGAGACATCTATGCCACTCCAACAACTAGAGACATCTATGCCACTCCAATAACTCTTAGACATCTATGGCCACTCCAAACAACCTAGAGACAATCTATGCCACTACAACTACCTAGAGACATCTATGCCACTCCAACAACTAGAGACATCTATGCCACTCAACAGACTGAGACATCTATGCCACTCCAACTAACTAGAGACATCTATGCCACTCCAACAACTAGAGACATCTATGCCACTCCAATAACTCTAGACATCTATGCCACTCCAACAACTAGAGACAACTATGCCACTCAGACTACCAGAGAAATCTATGCCACTCCAACAACTAGAGACATCTATGCCACTCAGACAGATTGAGACATCTATGCCACTCCAACTACCAGAGACATCTATGCCACTCAAACACTAGAGACAACTATGCCACTCCAACTACCAGAGACAATCTATGCCACATCCAACACCAGAGACATCTATGCCCACTCCAACAACTAGAGATATCTATGCCACTCCAACAATAACTAGAGACCTCTATGCCACTCCAACAACTAGAGACATCTATGCCACTCCAACAACTAGAGACAACTATGCCACTCCAACTGACAGATTGAGACATCTATGCCACTCCAACAACTAGAGACAACTATGCCACTCCAACTACCAGAGACATCTATGCCACTCCAACAACTAGAGACATCTATGCCGCTCAGACAGATTGAGACATCTATGCCACTCCAACAACTAGAGACATACTATGCCACTCCAACAACTAGAGACAACTATGCCACTCCAACTACAGAGACATCTATGCCACTCCAACAACTCAGAGACATCTATGCCACTCCAACAACTAGAGACATCTATGCCACTCAGACTACCAGAGAAATCTATGCCACTCCAACAACTAGAGACATCTATGCCACTCAGACAGATTGAGACATCTATGCCACTCCAACTACCAGAGACATCTATGCCACTCCAACAACTAGAGACAACTATGCCACTCCAACTACCAGAGACATCTATGCCACTCCAACAACCAGAGACATCTATGCCACTCCAACAACTAGAGATATCTATGCCACTCCAACAACTAGAGACATCTATGCCACTCCAACAACTAGAGACATCTATGCCACTCCAACAACTAGAGACATCTATGCCACTCCAACAACTCTAGACATCTATGCCACTCCAACAACTAGAGACAACTATGCCACTCCCAACTACCAGAGACATCTATGCCACTCCAACAACTAGAGACAACTATGCCACTCCAACTACCAGAGACATCTATGCCACTCCAACAACTAGAGACATCTATGCCACTCCAACAACTAGAGACAACTATGCCACTCCAACAACTAGAGACATCTATGCCACTCCAACAACCAGAGACATCTATGCCACTCCAACAACTAGAGACATCTATGCCACTCCAACAACTAGAGACATCTATGCCACTCCAACAACTAGAGACAACTATGCCACTCCAACTACCAGAGACATCTATGCCACTCCAACAACTAGAGACATCTATGCCACTCCAACAACTAGAGACAACTATGCCACTCCAACTACCAGAGACATCTATGCCACTCCAACAACTAGAGACAACTATGCCACTCCAACTACCAGAGACATCTATCGCCACTCCATCAACCAGAGACATCTATGCCACTCCAACAACTAGAGACAACTATGCCGCTCAGACAGATTGAGACATCTATGCCACTCCAACAACTAGAGACATCTATGCCACTCCAACAACTAGAGACAACTATACCACTCCAACTACCAGAGACATCTATGCCACTCCAACAACTGGAGACATCTATGCCACTCAGACAGATTGAGACATCTATGCAACTCCAAAAACTAGAGACATCTATGCAACTCCAAAAACTAGAGACATCTATGCCACTCCAACAACTAGAGACATCTATGCCACTCCGACAGCTAGAGACATCTATGCCACTCCGACAGCTGGAGACAACTATGCCACTCCAACAGCTAGAGAAAACTATGGCCACTCTAACAACTACAGACATCTATGCCACTCCAACAACTAGAGACATCTATGCCACTCCAACAACTAGAGACATCTATGCCACTCCAACAACATGAGACATCTATGCCACTCCAATACTAGAGACATCTATGCCGCTCAGACAGATTGAGACATCTATGCAACTCCAAAAACTAGAGACAACCATGCCACTCCAACTACCAGAGACACCTATGCCAGTCCAACAACTAGAGACATCTGTGCCATTCCAACAACAAGAGACATATATGCCACTCCAACAACTAGAGACATGTATGCCACTCCGACAGCTCGAGACATCTATGCCACTCCAACGACAAGAGACATCTGTGCCATTCCAACAACAAGAGACATGTATGCCACTCCGAGAATTAGAGACATGTATGCCACTCTGACAACTACAGATGGAAGACAAACTCCAAACCACGTATATAACTCTTTGGTATATAGACACCAAATTAGTTACTTCTATCCATGAAGAATTAAAACTGTCTGTGATTAAACATATAAGACTTGATTTGATGTTCCCTGTCTGTGCCAGAGTCATCTGGTATTAACGCAAAACCACACGGCATACCAATCGAACACATCACACCCGGTACTAGACAATATCAGAATGGACAACAAGATGGAAGTCTGCATGGCTGAATGGTTAAGAGTGTTTGTTCTTAAACTTCCGGTGTGCTGATGCCGAGGAAATGAGTTCAAAAACACTACCAATCTGTTGGTTTAAAATGTTGACTTCTCGTCCTTGATCATAAATCGGAGTAGTGTCGCCTGCTGTCGAGGTACACAGGTATTTTTTTTAATTGTTGTTGCATATCCCTTACAGGACGTTGCAGTCAACATCAGCATTTTTCAGCTGCTGTTGATGTACTAGGCAAGATTACGCTCAGTAGTTTGCCATTGCTTTCTGAGCAACCGGCTCCCATAACCCGTAAGTTACCAACGCGACGAAAATCGCTACCGATTCTTGCGCAGGTTACGTTACTGGCGAGAATATACGGGATTACGGAGAAAGACAAAAACTCCTAGCCAGGGAGACCGGCACACAGGTAATAGGCAAAGCTAAAACATACAAAAATCAGTCTCGTGCACTAGAAATAACAGGCCGTGAATGCGAGCGAAGGTAGAACAAACAAAACTGCAACATATAGACTGTTATGTTTGTCTACATTAATGTGTTCTATTGTTGGATTATTGTTGTTTGTTGCAGGGGTTAGTGAACGCTGCAGCACAACACACCGGGTCGAGAGTTCGAAAGTAAGCAGCAGCGATTTGGAAGGAGACAGCTATACTATGATTTCGATGGTTATCAAAGGTGGCCATTAAAAAAGTATTGGCAAATATCTGAAGGTAAAATTTGCTTTGTAAATCACAAACAGCTAATAAGTACTGGAGTTGATTGCAATGTCCTGTGAAAATTAAATGAATGAACTTTTTTAACAGTTACGGTGTATTCTTCCTATCAGTTCTGTTTTATTTTATTCTTCTTCATTCTCATAAAGCATTGGAGCACAGCAACATCTGTTTATAAGATAAACAAGACAAATATAAGAATTACAATAAGACATGCCGGAAGAAATAGAAGTAAATGCAGACGTGAACGAAGAAAAAGAGAACAACAATAATATACAACAAGATACATAATATAGGTTGTTGTTCAGATATATTTATAGATAAGAGTTGAGTTGAGTTGAGTTGAGTAGACTCAAGAACCAATATAACAGCTATAACAGCAGTCGCGACATTCCCATACGTGTTCAGTCATCATCTTCAACGGCCGCGAAGAGTCCAAAAATGATACCAGTGATGTCTGATTATATGTCCGTCTGATCTTTCCTGGGAGTACTAACTGTCTGAGAGATCCTCTAGTCCAGTGGTTCTCAACCGGTGGGGAATTCCCCCCCCCCCCCAATCCCCCCTCAGGTGGGAATTTTAGGGTTTCCAGGGGGAGAGGGGATGAAGATTATTTCAAGATCGCGCTAATACAAGAACCGATTATTTGATATTGTTTTTCCTTTCATACTTTACGGTTCTGTGCGTCTCACCCCTTCTAAAATTCATGTTATAAAGTAAGTAGACCCACAAATCACGTTTTATGTGGACGTCTAGACTTGTTTTGGTAGGTGCTTCCATTATTACGTATTCTGTGTTAGGGCAGGAGCGGGAGGGGGGATTTTAGGTAGGAAATACGAAGAGGGGGGAGGGATGACGTTGTGAAAATATGGTGAAGGGGGCACGGGCCAAATGTTTAGGTAGGAAATACGAAAGGGGGGAATGACGTTCTGAAAATATGGTAAAGGGGGGCACGGGCCAAAAAAGGTTGAGAACCACTGCTCTAGTCCCTGCCGCTCCATTCTCTCTATGCCCTGACGATTTATCTGCTCATTCACACTATGCACATGATCCCAAAAAGGTCCTGGCCTTATCATGCACCAACACACTACCCAGCTGTTCAGATTTAGCCAATTTCTCCTTCTGCTCGTTACCCAATGCATCAGCTTTCAAGTTAATGTTTAATTAGTCAGCGACTAAAACAAAACAAAAAATGACAATAAGTGAAGCAGCTTTGCCAACACATCTGTTGTATTATACCAGACCATTTAACAAACTCGACACAGATGAGGAATAGATAAGTCAAACTCTGCTTTAATCAATGCGACAGATATAATGTAGGTTAAGGGACAATTCTTCCATTTCTGCCGACGAAATGCTGCAATGCTGCCTTTATGTCCATTGTCATCCTCGATATAATCCTTAGGTATGAACCATCACATATTCCAATCGCCTGCCCACGATATTAAGCAGTGATGTCCCTTTCTGACTTCTGATCGCGAAAGAGAAAGTCATCGATTTATGTAATGGTAAATATGAATGTAGACATCCCCCATTATAGATACTACCGATGCGGTGTGCAATATAAAGTCTTCACGTATTCTGGGCCGCAGCATAATGAGGTGAGATGGCCAGATCAATTTTTCGTCGTCTTTTAATTAATTAAATAATAACAAATTCCGAAAATTTGTTGCTATTTTACAAGGCTGACTTCACGCCAGATCTGTGCTGGTTGGAAAGAAGTTATTCTGTCATTGATAGGGACTCGACCCGGACTACATCAGAGTACTGAACCGCTCTAACCATTATGCCATCACTGATCATTCGCTTTATGTCAGAAAATCATTCTCTCCAGAACTGTAAAAGACATTACACTAATAGGAATTATATTGATCATGAAATATCCAGAAATACACAAGTAACAGATGTTCAAAACGAAGGTGCTGTCTTAATGACAGAAAATAATATTTTGCAGAGATAGATAAAACCCAAAATGAAGATTCAGACGATGGAGGTGCAAGTCAACTGAGACAAATGTGATTTGCATGAAGTATCTATTTTCAAAGTAGTCGTCTGACAATTGTCACATTGGAAGTGAGTATGGCCAAATTAATTAGAGCGCTCGGTCTTATACTTCCGGTGTGCTGATGCCGAGATAGCGGGTTCAAACCATACACCGACCAGACCCTTACACCGACAAGTTGGACTAAAATGTTCACTTCTCGTCCTTGACTTGGGGACTTAAATTACAAGTACCTCTGAAATGGGAGTGGGGCGGCCATCATTCAACTGTCCTTATGACGTCACCGTTGTCTTATGCACTTTGGTGTCACGTGATTAACACTCTTGACATATTTAAAAACA
The DNA here is from genome assembly GCA_014155875.1 of Cepaea nemoralis. Classification (NCBI taxonomy): domain Eukaryota; kingdom Metazoa; phylum Mollusca; class Gastropoda; order Stylommatophora; family Helicidae; genus Cepaea; species Cepaea nemoralis. The sequence continues at coordinate 81,113 of JACEFZ010000611.1, forward strand.
GTATTGACAGGTTACAAGCCATTGGCATGGTTATTGTAATTTCCATCATAATTGTAAGATTTTCATTTGAAGCCACCCCCCCCCCCCCCCCACCCCCACCCCAAACCCCCTTATATATTATATAGAAGACAGTCTGCCATTGCTTTTTTTCTGCTGTTAGTTTCTTAAACATCGGGTTCGTGTTGGATATCACTGATTATTCTCTTTATATTTCCAATGCATTGTAAATATTTCACTTTCACTGCTATAGCGTTCAACCCATAAATAAAGAAGGCAGTCTGCCATTGTTTTCCTTCTTGTTATAGACTACGCTAATCTGTGATCGTTGCCATTGTCTCTATAAAAAAGATCATATGCCTACCGTCGTGAGTGGGAGTCCATAACCAATAACTACCTGTCGGCTGCTCTCAAGAACAATCCACACCACGAAACCATAGTTTCACGTTAACCTGTCTAGGGAGGTAAACGGGTACTCCACCTTGCCCAAAGGCTGACGGAGAGACAAGAAGTCTATTATCTTCTTTTTATAAGGAATGTCCCAAAGCCCTACCTCCCCCCCCCCCCCCCCCCCTCCCCACTCATCCATTGCATTCACGGACGAAAATACTACAGAACATACAACAGATAATACTGTAGACTTCGAAATTTAGAAAGCAAAAACTACTGCAGACAAGAAAGACAGGAAGTGATTCAGAAATTACAGGATGTCAGGAACTAGGAAACGATGAGTCGCTCTTTACTCAATAAAACTGCGGTGGGGGGGGGGGGGGGGAGAATCATCTCGCCACGAAAAAAAATAAAACCTCACAGAATCTACAGAATATACTACAGACAACTTCCAAATGTAGAAAGGAAAACCTACTTTAAACAAGAACATTGCACAAAAAGCACAAATACAGAAATCACGGAATGTCATGAACCAGGAGAGATAAGTGCCTCATTACGCAATAAACAGCTAGGTGAAAATAACATATTGCAAAGAAAAACTACAACCCCAACTATAAACAAAATATTTTTTTAAAAGACACCATATATGAGATATAATTAGTACCATCTCAGAATGTTTAACGAGGAAAGAAAATGGTTGTTTTCGCAGATCAGGTCTAATAGTAGCAGGTGTGAATGTCTTGAGTTGAATTAAGAAACGACATTACAGCACTCGGTACCTTACCGCGCTCCCGCAGCCATAGCCAGGAGAGAATCAACACGCATGAAAATCTCCTGGGGCACCCGAGACGTGGTTTTACAGAAGAATCGTGAACATTTTCTGGAAAGCTAAATTAAGAAAACGAAACGAGGCTCAGACACAAAGGCAACGTATCACGAAGATCAGAAAGAGACAGTTGTCGTTTTTGGCCGCATCTTTGAAAGATAAATACTGGAGCATATTTTGACAGCTTAGAAGATTTATGGAAAGAGAGTTGGAGGAGGACAAACAAAGAATATTTTCGACAACTGCGTGTTATAGCAAAAGATAGGTGTCAGGACACGAACACTTGCTAATTGCGATTGCAAGATATAGAGAAACATGATCACCCATTAAAGTCTGCAAGAGACTAGATTATATACACACCACACACACACACACACACACACACACACACACACACACACACATATATATATATATATATATATATATATATATATATATATATATATATATATATATATATTCATTCCAGTGTCTCGTATGTATACATATACAGAGTGTTTATGAAATTATGAAATCTCACTACACTTTGTATGTAGAATAGCTGTTTGTTGAAAAACCTATGTTTTCCGTCATGCGAACGGAAAACCCACTCTACAACAATAACTGGTCTACATACAAAGTGTGATGAGACTTTACAAACACTTAATATAAAGGAACGAACGAACGAACGAACGAACGAACGAACGAATATCTTTATTTTCAAAGGGTTAAGAATTGGGCACGCATGCCAGTCTGACAGAGAAGAGACAGGAGGAGATAATAGAATATAACGATTGATAGATGGAGAGAGGTTGAAAGAGAGAGAGAGAGAGAGAGTTTGTGTGTGATAAAGAGAGAGAGAGAGAGGGAGAGAGAGAGTGAGAGAGTTTGTGTGTGATAAAGGGAGAGAGAGGGAGAGAGAGAGAGAGAGAGAGTTTGTGTGTGATAAAGAGAGAGAGAGAGAGGGAGAGAGAGAAAGGGAGAGAGAGAGAGTTTGTGTGTGATAAGGAGAGAGAGAGAGAGAGAGAGAGAGAGAGAGAGAGAGAGAGAGAGAGAGAGACATTAGAGGGCAAATGTAACGACAATAATGGCCGAAGATATTAATGACGAAGTTGCAGTATAACCACTTTGCTAATGAACTAATAATCTATTTTATAGATAACTAACGGGGAAATGCCCGGTTGATGCAGCTGAAATGATGTGTCGATAAGCGTCCTCTTTCAAATGGTCTGTGTCAATAACAAACTATTTGAGAAAGCTTGATCTTTCTTTCAGTTTCCTATTCTTGCCATAAATCTTATTACCACAAGTACGTATTCGACTGAACATGCGATCAATAGTCTGTTTTGCGAACTTAAATCATTTCAAATGCAAGCATATGTGATCACGAATTCATTACAAACGTTGGTCCAATTTGCTAGTTATTACTATTCATTAAACTTAAACTAGACCAGGCGTATAATCATGGAATTAATTTCCCCAAAGCAATACATTTATAATTAGTGATTGAATCGATCCCACACATCTACAGACTGGTGTTTATATAGTTAGCACCTAGGGCAATTCAGCTGTCTAGCACAATTCCAGGACGGATTTCCGCTGTTCTAAGTAGAAGCAGCCACAAATATGTTGACTTGTAAATGATGGCACATTTGTGTGTTTATCTAAACTAAGATCAAACGGGGAGGCAGATAACCAGATACACGCCCGTGTGGTAATGACATTTCAAATTTGCCACGAAGAGCTGCGAAGCTGTTCAGTGAAGACAGGGAATGCGGGTTCGCAGGCGAGAGTTTAGAATATTTTTAGCAGCTTATTAAAGTTAATAGCATATCCTTTACAAGACGTCGCAGTCAACCCCAACATTTTTGGGATCTTTGTGACTTCTTGGCAAGATTACTTTCAGTAGTTTGTCATTGCTTTCTGAACGATTGGTGCTCATAATATTGTACGGAAACCAGCGAAAAACTGTTTGCACAATCTGTGTTTCGAATGCGGTCTGTCAGATTGCGAATTGCATTTGAACCCCTTCGTCACAGTCCCGGATATTAGAGACACGTATTCAGTGACAAGATCATAAGCGCGGTCGGAGGACGGTTCCAAGCCTGCACTCACCATTCGATCGGGGAGGTAAACACTGACCACTGGTCACTTATCCATCTGTGCACTCAGACTCTCTACGACTACGGTTGCTGCAATTTAAACTTAACAGTCAGCATTCTGGAAAATTATGACCACAAGTGGAGCATTGTACATTTATTGATTAAGTTTACATAATCACGAAACTAGCAAAACATAGCATTCCTTAAGGCAAATTGAAAATGTCAGGAGAAGAGAACAAATCGGACATGAAAGAGACGAAATTCTACATTATTATTACTACCAGCTAATACACGCGGCCAATGAATAAATACTGTTGTAGCTGATATTTGAGATTAGTAGTCAGCTTTCTGGGACACTTACCACAAAAGAAGAATTGTAATTTACTGAATAAATTTAAATTATAACGAGAAGCGCAGACTGCAGAATTGATTGTAGCAAATGTAAAATGACACGAGAAGAGAACAAATCGGATTTCAAACGGCAAAACAACATAAAAATGATTTCGGAATATAACGGCATAATGTACTATAGAAATATAGCGATGACCCGAGAAGAGGACAAATCGGAATTCAAACGGCAAAATAAAATATGATTTGAGAAAATATATCTATAATTTACAATAGACATATGAAAATTTCACGAGAAGAGAACGGCAATGAAATACACATTAGAGATCTAAAAGTGACATGAAAAGCGGATTACACACATTCACGTAAACAAACTGAAGGATCTGCGAGAACACGAATAATATATTCAAAACAATGTTTTCCCGTAGTGAATTTGAATAACGAAGACACAAACAATAGATTGCACGATTTATTGCCTGGCATATTTCGCTGCATCTCGTCAGGTACATACTGCAGAAATCACACAACTTACGTGAAATTAACTAGATAAATCCTTCAAGTTGAAATATACATAATTTCGCACAGTAATGTCGATTGTCTACCACGGTAATTGAATGTAAAACCTGAATGGGTACTCCACAGGATTTATAAAGCGCCATTGCCAACAGCCCAAACCCAAAGCAGACGTAACTACAGTCCCTAAACTCAAGGTATTCATCCAGCTAACCTTTCGAGGGGATGACGTAATGCAACGTCTACAAGACCGGCTTACTACAGCAGTAGGTCGAACATTCTGTGCGGCAACTCCAGTCATTAGATGTAAAACCGTACCCATTCCTACACCAACAGTCAAAGAGCCTGTTCCTCTGTACGCCACAAACAATTGTATTTACCAATTCACATGTAGATGCCAGGCCGTTTACATTGGCCGAACGGAGAGACAGCTTAACAAACGGGTGTCAGAACACATACCTCAATGGGTCAACAAGATACAACACACAGGAGATGATAGCCACGAGGAGCCGACACACCGGAAGCTCCCGGCGTCTTCAATCGGCAGGCACATTGTCGCCAGTCGCCATGTTGTGTCCAGAGAGACTGCATTTCGCGTGTTGTTTAGAACACAGAATACTCGCTTGTTAAAATTTGCAGAAGCAATTATGATCTATCAACGCAAGCCAGAATTGTGTAAACAGAAAGACATGTTAGTCAGCTTAAAATTACCGTGGTAGACAATCGACATTACTGTGCGAAATTGTGTATATTTCAACTTGAAGGATTTATCTAGTTAATTTCACGTAAGTTGTGTGATTTCTGCAGTATGTACCTGACGAGATGCAGCGAAATATGCCAGGCAATAAATCGTGCAATCTATTGTTTGTGTCTTCGTTATTCGAATAATATATTGTATTCGCAGTCTACAAATGTGAGTGCAATCATTAGGAGGTCATGCTGACAATGGCGCGAGCGATGTCGGAGAAGGAACCTCTATGCCTGCACTCGTCCTTCGCTACAGGAGGGAAGGTCAGGATACGGTCATCTATTCCTGCGTGCTCTCTGGTCTACACAATGTGATAGTCTCAACACTTCAGATAACCCTCAGCGGGTCAGAGATCAGGTTCGACAGCTGTAAGAGAGGGAAATGAGTGCAACGGTTTAACTTACCTAGGTCAGTAGTGCTCTCCATAGTTCTACAAACCAGCAGGCCAGTGATTTGGGTAAGATCGAAGCACAGTAACAATTGCACAACTGAGTTGGGGAGTACAGGTTGTCAACTAAGTTTATTACGTTTATTCGGTAGACATAAATACACTATTATCTGGAAAACACAGCTGTCGATCATGAGGCTTCTGCCCTGACATCTTCAGCAAAAACAAAGATTCTCCCATTGAAAACAACACCATGAAATATTGCGCAAGTATTTCCTTCCACTGCGATAGATTTCCTGTGCAGGTGTTTTGTTAGACCTATCAAATCTAAGACGTTGATTCTTAACTTCTTATTTGATCCACCACAAAGGAGAAGGAAAGGACAACAGAAAGATGCGATGTTAAGCTATGTGAATGAGTTATTTGTTGATTTATTTATTAGTCGCGTTGGTGCTATTTATCTCCAGGCGAGATCATATCTTTATTCACAGCCCCGTTCTCATCTCATCTCATCTCACCAGGTTCCTCTTGTACCTTGCGGTGTCGAGGTGAAGTGCAAACAGCGGGAGAGTGCCCGCTTATGGTCTTCATGTCTACAAGGTGTGGACTGCGCCTAGTCCTGCAGTCAGGAGGGTTAGGATCGGCTAGCCTCTCCGAGAAGGGTGAAAAATGAAAATTAGAAGCCTGCCGATAACCCGCAGACTACACAAGTCATCCCCACCTCCATGTGGTGTAGACCGGAAAACCATGACCGCGAGGTCATGGGCTAACGGGGTTATGGCTCGCCATGGAGGGCGGACTCCCTATGGTCAAATTTGTGTCCTAAACCTGCGGCTGGCCTAGCAAACCGGCAGGGGATCTTCATACTGCTCGTAGAAAACTAAGAAGTTTAAACGTCCAGCCCCGTTAATTGGAATTAAAGGATTATCTGTGCAGCTTGAGACCTACCATAGTAGAATGATAGCACAATGGCCAGCTAGTGTGATCATTTGGGAATTCACATCCCGAGAAGAGGACGGCATGGCCGAGAGTTTCAATCGCTTACACTTTCTCATTTGACGACGGCGTAGTGTGTTCCATTGATACACCGGTCAGTTGAACATTGACTTCTCGTTAGGAAAGCAAGACTAAACTCCTGAATATAAAATTGCCTAGGAACTAAGCCTGAGGTTGATGGTAACGTCCTGCAAAGAATTTGTAACATTTGTTATATTGACAGTTACTCGATGTGTTTACATCACAATCCGGCATAACATGTTCGAAATCCGTTCTGTGTTGATTTGTACTAATGGTATGAGCACCGGTCATTCAGAAAGTAATGGCAAACATCTGAACGTGAACTTGCCAAGTAAATCAGAAACGGCCAAAATTGCTAGGGTTGGTTGCGGTGCCCTGTTATAGGGCTTGCAACAAACTTTTAATTGGAGTATTCAGTTACACGTTGTCGGTAACCGCCACATCTTCAATTTCAAACAAATTGTAACTTCCTGGGTATGGATCATTCTCTGTGGTAAAGTGAGCTGGTTGGTTTTTTACGAATTGATATGGATGCCGGTCTTTCAGAAAGCAATCGCAAACTACTGGATGTAAACTTGTCAAGAGATAAGCACAGCAAAAATGTTGGTGTAGACTGCAACGTCTTGTAAATGATATGCAACTAACTAAAACATAAATGAGCTATATTTACAGATAAGGAAGTATCACATTTTCGGAAACGTGTCAAGTATCGAAATCTTCGAGGTACTCAATCTTTCCACCCTCTTCAGGTGAAACGTGTCATGTGTTTGCTTAGTGCGAACAAAGACCCCCCCCCCCCACACACACACACACACACATACACATACACACACATACACACACACGCACGCACACACACACACTCACGCACGCACACACACACACACACACACACTAGGACTACGAAGTTCGACGGAGGGATAAAACAAACACAGAAATACAATCACACGTTTAGATCGACATCTTTATCAACGGAACAACAATTACGACATGAATCAAAATATAAAAAGAGCACGGCCGAATGGATAAGAGCGCTCGTTCTTAAACATCTAATATGTCGATGCCAAGGTGGCGGGTAAAACCCCTACACTGGCCAGTTAGACTAAAATGTTGACTTCTCGTATTTGACTCGAGGACGTACATTACAAGTACCTCTGAATTCGGAGTGGGTTGGCCTGATGGCGAGGGACACTGGTAATAGGAACAGCTAATACACACGCAAACATAGGTCCAATGCACTAGAAGTAATAGCACGTGTATGGACTACGATTGAGCTAAAAGCGTGCCAGTGAAAATACAAAACAACACAATAAAAAGGGACAGCCCGACTGAGTACTTCCCTAGACCCTTGTCCAATCCAAGCGGAGGAAAACTGAAAACCGAATAAGGGAAACTGAAAACTGCAAAATGAAAACTGAAAACTGCAAAGGGAAAACTGAAAACTGCTTACTTGAATGGACAAACGGCTAGGAAAGTAACCATGTGGTTTGTTCGTTTTTAAATATTTTTAATTATTTGATGGCGAAGACTTGGGTAAATACGTTGATCTGTATATGTGTGATTTGTATGCTTCCGTCGAATTTTTAGTCATATTTTGTGATGTTGATTTGAGTCAAGAAACAACACCATTGAAATCGGGAAATTCTCATAAGCGCTCAGTCGTTATCTTCAACAGTCTGCGTAGAGCTCCAATACTACTTTTAAAACATGTTATCGCTCTTCGTTATTATCCGCACAGTGGCAAACCACTTTAACCGATATATGATGCATAAGCCAATTTTGATACGAGTGCGTGTTTCTTCTGCGTTTTAGTTAAGGATGTCCATGTACATAAATGGGTGTCAGTGCACATAGAGTAAAGTCCGTGTACATATTGGGGTATCTGTGGCGAAGTGGATACCCCGCCTGCCTCGCGCTCCGAATGTGGTTCGGTCGCATAATACTGTTGACTCCTCTTTACTAGTATATATGATCTATAACTGTACGAAATCAACAGCTGGTATAAATAAAGTTCGGCTCAACTCCAAACAGCAAAATGACAGCGAAACTGGAGCCGCAACGAATGAACGTCGATAATGAATCAGAATATTGGCTTAACAAAGTTAAACGCTGTTTATTAGACAGCTGACAAATGTTAGTTGCATTACATATCTTGTTGCATCTTTTAGATCGCCTGTTTTTGCCAGGTCAGTATCAAACATAAATAGATATTTACACATACGACCAACCTGTACAAAATATTCGCTATTGTCTACCTATATCTCCGTACTCATCCTTCTTGCATTCATCCAGTCTGTCTTCACCGTTGCATACATTCTTGTCTAGGTTTCTGCCCGCGTTGACTTAAATCCATGGCGCTATCCACATTGTATAATATTCTTCCATTGGTTATTATATCCATGCATCAATGCTAACCAGCTCCGAGCCACTATAATTGTATAACGATCACAAATTCCTGCTTCTCCTTTGAATATCCCTGTCAGTCTGTTTGTTGTCATTCTACGTCAGTGTGACCGTCTAATTGTTGACCACTTGTTTCCCTAGTTTCTTTGTGTGGTTTCACTTATCGCATTTCCCGATACTTTCAATGACGTCATCATCACGTTTGTACACTATGTGGCATTCGGTTCACGAGCAAAGTGTTCTCGGAGACTTTTGGGGGTCGTTGCTGGAGCTACGGGGTTCGTGCTTTGTGTGACGCTTCCCGGCAGGCCGTCCTGCGGAAAGAGACTGAGCCATATGGGAAATAACCCGGTGTAATGAAGTGGATTCTCTAGCCTGTTAAACTCTGTTTATGTACATAGAACTGTTGTGAATTACGCAGTTGTCTGGACTGAAATTAATTCTTAGATTACATTGCCCTTTTTCCTTCATAGTTTCTGTCCTTCTTATAAATATAATGATACGACCATTGATTCTGTTTTCTTCTCTGTGGATCTATGATTAATGTTCGTAATGTGTGTATTGCATTATTTGACCCTTTTTGTTCCACAAATCTGTATAGAACTTCACCAATTTCAATTTCTAGTTATGTCTTGTTCTTCTTATTATATTCCTGAGTAGAATTTTAGTTACATGGTTTACGAGGTTAATTTACAAAAGTCTCGTATTCGATAGTTCTTGGTCTTATTGGTAGAGCTTATATATATATATATATATATATATATATATATATATATATATATATATATATATATATATATATATATATATATATATATATATATATATATATATAAATCGTTGTATGTATGTATGTATGTATGTATGTATGTATGTATGTATGTATGTATGTATGTATGTATGTATGTATGTATGTATGTATGTATGTATGTATGTATGTATGTATGTATGTATGTATGTATGTGTGTATGTATGTATGTATGTATGTATGTATGTGTGTATGTATGTATGTATGTGTGTGTATGTGTGTATGTATGTATGTATGTATGTATGTATGTATGTATGTATGTATGTATGTATGTATGTATGTATGTATGTATGTATGTATGTATGTATGTATGTATGTATGTATGTATGTATGTATGTATGTATGTATGTATGTATGTATCTATGTATGTATGTATGTATGTATGTATATATGTGGATCCGTTCTTCATGCGTTCGCGAACGGTCCATCCGATTGAGATGAAATTTTCTACACGTTTTCCTTTGATTCCTGTGCAACCAACTGTCATTGTGTTATCTATCAGCTATCAGCTATTACCTTCGTAAAATTTAATTTTGTAATTACATGTCTGAACATAAGAAAATATAAAAAATATAAAAAAGGGACATACTTTTAGTAGCATTGTTATATCTTAAGTTAAGTCCCCTGGCTCTAGATATCTATATGAATTAAATGAGATGCTCCCCAACAGGGACTGGGTGCAGCCGGGCCAGGTCAGACAGACAGATAGACAGACAGACTAACAGACAGACAGATAGTCGGGAACGGGAGCTTAACGGGAACGGGCCGAACATACATACACAGACAGACAGACAGACAGACAGACAGACAGACAGACAGACAGATAGATAGATATATAGATAGATAGATAGATAGATAGGTAGGTAGGTAGGTAGGTAGGTAAGTAGGTAGGTAGGTAGATAGATAGATAGATAGATAGATAGATAGATAGATAGATAGATAGATAGATAGATAGATAGATAGATAGATAGATAGATAGATAGATAGATCGGGAACGAGAGCTTATATGACTACTTATATGAATTAAATGAGATGCTCCCCACCATTAGCTGGGCGAAGCCGGGCCGGGTCAGACAGACATACACACAGACAGACAGACAGACAGACAGACAGACAGACAGACAGACAGACAGACAGACAGACAGATACATAGGTAGATACATAGATAGATACATAGATAGATAGATAGATCCCCGCTAGAGCCTGGGCGAAGCCGGGCCGGGCAGCTAGTATATATATATATATATATATATATATATATATATATATATATATATATATATATATATATAATATATATATATATATATATAAACACACACTGTTGTAAATATTATTCAACATTTTTTTTTAAAATATTCATATTCCAAATTCTCCCAAATTCTTCTGTTGTGATTCCATCTGGCCCAGCTGCCTTTCCTTTCTTTTGGGTTATAGCGGAATTGGTCAATGCATTCTTATTCTAGTGTGTGTGACAAGGAAGTTAACATTACTAGAACGGAAAGGCAATTAGCATATCGAGTAACCATATATATCATCATCATCATCAGGTGCCGTGCCGGCTGGCGTAGGCGTTCATGGCTCTCCACAGATCTCGGTTTTTGGTGTTCTGGATCAACTCTGTTGATGATATTCCACCGTGGGATAATAAATGAGAATACCATATGAAATGGACTGAGATTGTGTCTAGGGGTAATAAACATTCGGTCCATCGGGTTCGCCCCATATAAAGGCAGTTGATCGAGACAGTTTATTTCCTAAAAGACTCCAGGAATAGAGTAGTTATTGGCTCTTTTGAAGTAAGAATGGGGTGATGGTCGAATAGACTCCACCCACGTTACAAGATAAACTACCTTCCTGAAGAATAAAACAGAGAATAGGTCTCTTAACCACAGATCTCTATCAAGTTGTGGTTCTTGGATAAAATATCTGAGGCTGTGTGTTGGTCGACCTCCCACTGGATTCTCTGCAGAAAAACATATAGTAGCACAGTTCTCTACAACAACAAACAGTGTTACACTGGTCACTAGACAATGAAACTCTCCTGACGAACATATATGTTTATTGCCAGACTCTCATAATCTGGAAGTACAAGACTCTGTCTCCACTACAATCTATCAAAACATCAATCAAAAAATACATTCTCAAATAATGTATGTACTGATAATCTAAAAACATCAGGAGAATGTAGATTCACTCCACACAGGGCTTCTCTACACTGTCTTTATTCTACCCACAATTCTATGACGACTCTGCTACTGTTATTACCAAACTCCTCTTCTGATTGTACTGCTGAAATAGATGGGCTCTCCCCCATCCCAACGTGACCAACCACCACCATGTGCCACTGAGAAAAACAAGGTTCTCTGGATACTGAACACAGTAATGGGAATACGGCTCATTGAAGTTGATCACATACAGTCATAATTGACTAACAAAAGGAACTGTCCTCAATTTCCCTTCTATAAAAATGATGATGGTGTGACTGAGCCTGGACTACTCAATCTGGCATTGGTCTTGAGAGGAAAATATGTCTGCATAAAATAGGGATTTCACCCCTTGGTATTAATATCCATCATGCGGGAACATGTGGAAGCACGGACTCTCAACGACGTACTGGGGTTGTTGGTGAAGGAAGGACTCTCCCTGAGTATGGGTCAGAGCTAGTTGAACCTCTCTAGGCGATTTCCCGAAAATGGTAAGACTTGCATGCTTCATCGAGGAAAAAGACGAAGTCTCAAATGTTTCAGCACGACATTTACACAAACCGGAGAAGTGTAGCTGGATTCATATTTAATTCAAATTATGATGACCTCTCATAAGGAAAGTACCAATCCATCCGTGACTTTGGCAGACCTATAACTTCCATGATTAACCAGGAAGAATAAGAAGCCCCTCTCCCAACATTCTGGAACGAATAAAGCACAGACTCTCAACACAGTCGCTGGGGTCTCCAGCGAACGAAGAACTCTCTATGCGTTGGTGTCATCGCTGGCTGAACATCGTTATGCGGCCTCCCGTAATATAAATGGGTAACATGCTTCGTCCAAAGAAAAAGATGCATCCACAATGTCGCAGTGAGGACATTGTAACACGGGAGAATCCGTACGGGTTTCATAGTTCACACCATTTAGTCAGACGCCTCACATCGAGAGTAACCTCCAGTCCGTAAGCTGTTGCAGACTATAACCTCCCTGATATTACAGGAAGAAGATAAATGTTATCTCTCTCGTCAGACGCCAGGGATGAGTAGTTGAAGCTTTTCAATACATGTCACTAGAATGTCAAACCCAAAAAAAGGAGATAACTCCGTCTGGAGTTTCTCACTGATGCCAGAAGAAAAATAGGGGATTACTTCCCCTCGGGTTTTCTAGGAAATAATGTGGCTGTCTGGCAGCACTGAGTGACTTCTGGGCTAAACCATTAACCCTCATAACAGACTTTTCGTCCAAAAGTATCGCCAAATGTGTACAGCCAAAGTGGTCTATACGTCGATTCAGCTAAAATCAGCCAAGATGTTGTAGACTCTAAGATGTCCCCTGCTTGCCTCAAATGTCTGCAAATTAAAATGACAAACTATGAATATACTAGCGTATTACGCAGGTTCATAAGACTCACAGAGACAACAACAGAACATATAGGTAGAGGACAATCCCCATATCCTGAAATGGTATCACCTGTGCGCCTGTAACGTATGCGTTTATTTGGCGGGAAAGTGGGGCGGTAATTTGTACCCTCTACCAACCTCACTATTCTACCTATACACCGAACAGGACATCACAGACACCAAATGGAGATATATTCTCCCCCATACAAACACTCCTCTATATGGGAGTACAACCATCTGTTACAGAACATGCCCGAGGGGGGGGGTGTGACTGAGGTCAAAGTTGTGGAAATATTGGCTCCAATGTCTTGTTATTTTGGCAAGCAAACTGCACAATTTACGGCAGGTAAAAATGAGTATTTAGGTATGTGAACCGTTCTCATAAATATGATTGAGCCACGACATACATGATCCACCAATCCGACAAAAGCAATGGGGTGTCTTATCTAACTGTGTCCCCAGGCTGTCATACACACAAAATATATGTTCCGTTCCCTGCATATTCTGTACACAGATAAAGTAAAGATTCACACACACAAGATATATATGCGTACAATATCTGAATCTTTAACAAAGGCATTATGTAACACCTGAATACTTTACCAAAAGTCCGGTAAAGATAGGTTCTTCCCTAATTGAGAGTGAACCAAAAGTGAAGGTAGATTGAACTCTGCAGACACAGTATAGAATTTACAGAGACATTCAACTCTTCAAAAGAAGATGAAGCAGTAATCATAGCATGATAAGGAGCGTAAGCATAGGAATATAGGACAGTGGTATAGACGTTCAAATCTCAGGCTGGCTTTATACAGAAGTAACGGTGCCGTAGCAAACTCCGCCAAACTACATACAAGAAATGTAGGATACTTCTCATATCAAACAAAGATTGTATTAACTTACTAACACAAATCTTATCATTCAAAAAAACATGTGTATGCTCACCAATGCAACATAGAGGCAAAAATGGCCCCACAATGGGGCTTGAACACCGCTCCCTAACCGAATCACATCCTAATCGGTGGCTGGCCCAAACTCAAGTGACTGTCTGGTCCCGCCTGGGAGTGTTACCAAACTATTCTAAGCTATTCCCAGCTACTGCCACATTCCTTGCCTCTATCTGAACAATGATATGTGCGCTAAGCATTACCATATAAGGCAACCGCCAGTCCCCCACACATGGAATTAGTCTTTCCAAGAAAAGATATTTATAATCGTCTGCGAGCTGGTGCCAACTGGGGACATTATGTCACATCCACCATGCCACAGTTACAATCCGTCCAGCATCATTTCTCTTGGTCTGCCTCTGCCTCTCTTCCCCTCGATCTTTCCAGTTGTCACGATGTTCTCCAATGCCTCTCTTCTCATCACATGACCAAAGAAAGCTGTTTGTCTATTTCTTATTGCTGTATATAGTGTTCTAGTTTCATTAGCCTTTTTCAGGCAATCGTTGTTAGTTACTCTGGCAGTCCAAGGAATTCGCAACATTCGTCTTAAAAATCACATCTCTGTTGCTTCTAAGTTCTTCCTAATTTGTTCATTTACATTCCAAGATTCGCTGCCATACAGCAAACCTTGTTCTATACAGCATTTTATCACTCTCTTTCTTACATTCATTGATAGCGACTTATTGCATAAGATACTCTTCATTTTCTGAAATGCGGCTTTTGCCTGCCCTATTCTGCTCGTAATCTCTGTTGTACACCTTCCATCGATGTTATAAGTGCCCCTAGGTATTTAAAAGTATTCACTTGTTTGAGAATTTCCCCTTCTATTTATATGTCACATTTTGGTGTCCCCATTTTCTTTGATATCACCATTGTTACTGTTTTCTTGATATTCAAGGAGAGTCCTTTCCGTGCACTCTCTGATACTACAATGTCCAATAATTGTTGTAGGTCTGTTGCATTATCCGCCACCAATACTGTGTCATCTTCATAGCGTATATTGTTTATATTATATCCTCCGATTAGTATTCCTGGCTTCTCTTTGATCTCTCTCATTATTACTTCGCATTATAGGGAGAAGAGATCGGGTGACAAGACACACCCCTGTCGTACTCCTAGCTTTATCTGTTCGTAACTACCCTCGTTATTTCCCATTTTAATTGCTGCTACTTGGTTCCAGTATATATTCTTTATTATTCTTAAATCTTTCCCATCAATGTTGATATCTTCCAACATGTTAATCAGCTCATCATGTTTTACTTTATCAAATGCCTTAGTATAATCTATGAAGCATAAATATGTGTCCCTCTGCTTCTCTATTGACTTTTCTATTAGTGTTCGTAATATATATATATATATATATATATATATATATATATATATATATATATATATATATATATATATATATATATATATTGCATTGTTTGTACCCTTTCCATCCATAAAACCGTACTGTTCTTCACTAATTTCCATTTTTATTTTCTTTCTTGTTCTTCTCATTATAATTCTGAGTTGAAGCTTAGTGACATGGTTTATCAGGTTAATTATACGAAAATCTACACATTCAATTGCTCCTGGTCTCTTTGGTATTGCTATAAATATATATTTTACCATATTGCTCGGTAAATATCCACTGTTGTAAATATCATTTAGCATTTTGGTTAATATATCTACTCCAAATTCTCCCAATACTTCTAATTATTCTACTGTGATTTCATCAGGCCCAGCTGTTTTTCCTTTCTTCATATGTTTCATAGCATCAGCGACTTCTTCTTTTAGAATAGGTGGGCCTTGTAAGTTACTTTCTTCTGTTAATTCTGCCCTTTCTCCATTATATAATTATCTTATATACTCATTCCACCTCTTCATTATTGCACCTTCCTCCAATAATATCTTTCCTATTTTTGATTTCAAACACCCTGTATTTTTTCTTATTTTTCTTTCTGTGAGCTCACTGATTTGTCTGTGCATACTTTTTTTTATCTTTAATGGAATTTAATTCAATTTGTTTGCATTGCTCGTTTAACCAACTTTCTTTTGCCTTCACACATTTATCTCTTATTTCTTTATTTATCTTAGCATACTCTTGTTTGTCATTTTTATTCTGTTTCCTTTTGTCCATCAGCATTAAGATTTCTTCATTCATCCATTTTTTCTTAGCTTTTTGGCTTCTCTCCGGTAATATTTCTTTGCTAGTTTGATGAATGGAGTCCCTTAACATTTCCCATTGATCATTTATACTCTGTATTTTAGCTATTGCATTGTACCTATTTTCCACAGTCACTCTGTATTGTTCTTGAATTTCTTTATCTACTTTCAGAACCTCTTTATTAAGTCTCAGGTTCTTAACCATTTTTTTCCCTCTCTTTAATCTTACTTTTATTTGTCCACATAGTGGTGCATGATCACTATTACCGTCAGCACCAGGCATTGTATTTACATTAATTAATGCATTTTTCTTTTTTT
>JACEFZ010000612.1:0-72709 GCA_014155875.1 Cepaea nemoralis
GGCCTGCCTAGTTACTCCAGAGGAAAGGTGACACCAACACGTCTTAAACAAGACAAGCTGCAGAAGCTGCCTGATCAGAAAAGCAATACTCTGACTGTCCATATGTCGGCGCTTCCACCCTAGACCAGTTGCCGACCAAGGCTTAGGGCCTGGTCTGCCCTGCCATGACATTTAGTATTTAGGTTGCATTTCCTCTTACTAGGGTAAGGCTTGCACCCTCCCATTTGCACTCCTCCGCCCGAAGCCGTTGGCACAATGTGGTGTGTTGGGTGTGGTGAGCGTCGCCTAACATTCGGCCCTAACAGAATGAAGGTAGTACCGTCTTCTGTCATACGGTAGCTCAGTCATATCTGACTAACACCTGACATATAGATCTGTACTACTAGCAGCACATCTATTAAGTGACAGATGTGGTAGCCGTGAATAACGAATAAGTTGCAGTGGAAATTAAAGCCACAGTAGCACAGGGACTTGACCGTCCAGGGGTCAAGGTTTCAATCTGCAATGGGGCGGATTCAGTTGAGCTAAGAACCGACATCACTTCACTCAGGACATTCTCATATGCGCTCCATCCCTCATTCAACAGCCAGCGAAGAGACACACTACTAATTGTTCCCACCCATATCTGATTGAAAGTTCTCCTGGCCTTCCCTCTCAGTTCTGAGATTCTACCACAACCCCTGCCAATCCCCCGCAGTCTCATCCTTTCTATATACAGGTTCTCAATCTGTTCCTCCACCTTCTCCACCTGGTCCCACAGGCACATGACAACCTCTCCCTTGTCCATAGGCAGTCTACCACCAAGAGGTGCATTCCCTACCTGCCTATCAGCCTGTTCATGCCCCCGCGCTCCTGCATGGCCAGGGCCACAAATCCATACAATTCTCACAATCTGTGAGCTCTGAAGCGAGGTGAGCCATTCCCCACACGAAACATTCCTTTCTCCACCTTACTAAGCATACTCCTTGAGTCTGTGATGAAGACAATATGTATTGCAGGTGGTCTCCTCTAACCAACGGAATGCCGCTGTGATTGCTTCCACCTCCGTTCTCATGCTGGAGGTATTCACATTTTTAAAAATTGATCTGGGCTCACACGTCAAACCAGCCTCATTTGAGTAACAGGAAATGTCTTGGGAATTAAGGCGTCCAGCATGCTACAGACATCATTCACTGAGTGGGTTATTCAAATATGAGCCAAGCACCATATGTCCAGTATGTCTTAAGGTATGAAAAAGTTCCTTTACTTGACTACAACATATCAGGTGGTGGTCATTGAGTGGAGGTGAACTAGCTGTAGTGGGGCAGCTAAAATACCTCAAAACTTGGTGATATGACCATTGGCAGGAAAGAGGTGTCTTCATCTCTCCCTCCCCCCTCACTGCCTTACAAAGTTCATCTCTTTAAACATAAGGCTAGAGGAGTTAAACCAGGGACACACCAGCCGATGGCAGGTGTAGCCACCTTAGTAGTGTATCCCTAAAATTAGCGGAACTGATAATAATAATAATAATAATAATAATAATAATAATAATATTAATATTAATAATAATAATAATATTAATATTAATAATAATAATAATAATAATAATAATAATAATAATAATAATAATAATAATTAAGAATAATAATAATAATACTATTATATTTATTAGATGGCTTGATTGATCGTCTACATGGGAATGTCTTCATCTATCATTTTGTTTTGCAGAGAATTACAAGATGCAGCCTCCAGACAAGAAAAAGTATGAAGAGGAAATGGAAAAGCTGCTCAATCAGATTAAAGACAAGGAAGCAGAAACAGACAGACTGGTATCCTTTTGTAAGATTTATCAGCAGAGTCTGATGTTCCTTGACGATCTAATCAATATTGTGAAGGAGGAAGCAGATTTGAAATCTAATCAATATTGTGAAGGAGGAAGCAGATTTGATGATTTAATCAATATTGTGAAGGAGGAAGCAGATTTGATGATCTAATCAATATTGTGAAGGAGGAAGCAGACTTGATGCTCTAATCAATATTGTGAAGGAGGAAGCGGACTTGATGATCTAATCAATATTGTGAAGGAGGAAGCAGACTTGATGCTCTAATCAATATTATGAAGGAGGAAGCAGACTTGATGCTCTAATCAATATTGTGGAGGAGGATGAAGCGGACTTGATGGTCCATACCATGATGTGTTGGACCTGACTATCATCATCGTGTGTTTTGTCACCTCAGAAGTTGAAGTGGGTTCACCTGATGGCGAGGGACACGGGTAACCTGGGAAAACTAGCCTACATACAAATATCAGTTTAGCGTGGACTACGCCTAAGTTCAGAGTGAGCGAACACAAAAAAATGTGTTTGGCTACCTTGCTTATGCATTCATGCATCTCCACATACCTTGGTTCCGTGGTGTTCTAGATCAATTCTGGTGATGATATTCTTACATGGCAACATCTTAGTCCATCCGGCATTCTTTCTCTGAGTTTTCCCCTATCTCTTCTGTTGCTGTTCTTTCCTATCATCATGACATTTTTCAGTGCCTCTCTTATCATTGCAGTTCCAAAGAACGTTGAAGTCTGAATAAAACCACAAAATATGACCAGGAAGTTTAACAAATGCAACAATACACACTTAGATACAAGCACATGTTCTGACCCAAGTCTGTCAATGAACAAGGGAACAAAAAAAAATTTAAAACAGGTAAAAGAAACAAATACTTATCTTGGTATCTGAAGCATTGTCTGATCAACAAATAAAGAACCCTGGGAAGTCGAGATAACTGTTTCTTTTTCTTGTTTTCAATTGTTCTGTTTCTCTTGTTTGTTGACGAAGACTTGGGTTAAAATGTTCGCCGGCATCTGTGTGTGCAGTTCCATTCTTCAAGCTTCCCTGGCATATTTTACAGGTAATCCACCCATTCTTCAAGCTTCCCAGGCATATTTTACAGGTAATCCACCCATTCTTCAAGCTTCCCATGTATATTTTACAGGTAATCCACCCATTCTTCAAGCTTCCCAGGCATATTTTACAGGTAATCCACCCGTCCTTCCATGCACTATGGCCTTAAAACACATGACGGTCCTCACACTTCACATGCCCAACAAGTTCCTGCTACAGTGTGTGTATGTGTTTGTTTCTATGCTTGTGTGTTTGAGTGTGTGTGGGTATACTTGTATGCATCTATTATGCATATATTAAAAATCTGTCTTTGAAAAGAACCACTAGGTATACTGATTATAAAAATCTGTTAAAATGTTACATCTGCAAAAGTTTTCGTCACCTGGCCAGAACGTGCCCGCTACAGCAAATACAGAAAGATGCCAATATGGCGAACATGATATCAAGCAGCAACGCTGGTGATGAGGAAGAAAATAATGCAGTCAACGTAGCATCCTATCCTAATGACACTCCATGTAAAGACTGTAGAGAATTTGGCACTCTTCCGAATTCCGGTCCCAAATAGCTCCGCAGTGAATAGGTCAGGGGTAAGGGTTAGGGTCAGTGTTTAGTTAACAACTAACCCTAACCCTTAACCCCTGACCTATTCACTGCGGAGCTATTTGGGACCGGAATTCGGAAGAGTGCCGAGAATTTATATATATATATATAAACATCACCCCCCCCCCCCCCCACCCGTGCATTCCTATTTACAGGACATCGCTGTCAACACCAGTATTTTACTGCTGTTGTTGAAGTCTTGGTAGGTTAATGTTCAGTAGTTTGTCATTGTTTTCTGAATGAGCAGCTCCCATACCAACACGTTAAAACCCAGCACAACGCGGTCCGCTGCCAAATCGGTCGCAGCTGTGTTTCAAACGCATGTAAGCTTGCTAACGAATTGCGTTTGTAAGTCCTTAGCCACAGAGACATATAAACATATGCATACCAATATATATATATATATATATGCTTACAGGCATGTTTATATATTTGTGTATATCCCTAGCCAACCCTCCTTTGTTGCCTCTAATGGCAGGCTTGGTATTTTACAGTGTTATCTTTCTTTGCTGCCCTTATAAACCCAATCAACCAATCAGTCAACCAATCAACCAACCAACCAACCAACCAACAAACAAGGTTTTGGTGCCGCTCGTTCAGAAAGCAATGGCAAACTTCTGAACGTAAAACTTGCCCAGGAATCATGAACAGCCAAAATGCTGGGGTTGACTGCTATGTCCTATGAAGGACATACAACTAAAAGCTGTAAAACTAGCTTTTCTGTAAAAACTGTAAAATAATATAAAATATATGCTAAAATAACATACTGTAATAATAGCGGCGGCCCCCCCCCCCCCCCCCCCCCCCCCCCCCCCCCCCCCACTTTTGACATCCCCCGCAACCCCTTGTAAACTTGAGATGTTCGATGCCATACACGTCCCTGTGTCCTCCTCTCGTGTAGCAGTGGCGGTTTACCTTTAGCCCCTTGACCCCCACATTCCCATCAAAGCCAAATTTCTGGTCTAGCCATTTTATTATAACCATTCTTGCAGTATTCCACCACATATGTGTCAAGTCCATAACAAGGGAACAGATGATTTACTTCTCTCTCTCTCTCTCTCTCTCTCTCTCTCTCTCTCTCTCTCTCTCTCTCTCTCTCTCTCTCTCTCTCTCTCTCTCTCTCTCCTCTCTCTCTCTCTCTCTCTCTGGGGGGGGGGGAGCTGGCACGCGTGCATGCACATATATTCACGTAGAGTTTTTCATGCAGTTGCATCAGTGTGCATTGTTTGTGTGCTGATGAAGGCTTTGGTTGTAATGTCCAATTTATCACTTGTCGTGTTCTAATAAAGCTTGCTTACCATTGCCAGCAGCCGCGGTAATTCCAGCTCCAATAGTGTATATTAAAGTTGTTGCAGTTAAAAAGCTTCTAGTTGGATCTCATCTTGGATAACTGTGGCAATTCTAGAGCTAATACATGCTTATAGGACCTTGGTTCTATTTTGTTGGTTTTCGGAATTGGTTTCCTTGCTCTATCATCTGTAAAGATGGCAAGGTGCCATTACATGTTGGGTCCGGACTCTTGGTCTACGGCTCTCAGCTGAGGGATATGGCTGAACGCCTCTAAGTCAAAATCCCCCGGTTGTGAGGGCCTGGTAGTTATTCACCTTCTGCTGCATGGAGGTGCGATGCTGAGCCAGCAGCTTCTGCAGCCTACCTTGTTCCAGACGTACAGGTAATCCTTTCCTCTGGAGAAAACAAGGCAAGGTTGAGAGAAGGATCATGCTGCATGGGCAACACATGTTCTCTTAATCCAGCCCTGGCATTGTGCGGTGGAGTTTTAGATCCAGTCCAGATACTTTCATCTGTAAAGACGGCAAGGTGCCACTACACTACAAATAAAGCTTACCGATTTATCTTCTTGTGTTTTGGTGATTGGTTCTGTGTAGCTGTTGTGTATTTACGAGTTGTTCCTGAACAGTGCACAAGAAATCACTAGGAAACTTGAGTGTGGCTAACGAACTGCACAGAAGAAAAGCTGAGAAAAGTGCAGCAATTGCCCAGAGAAAGAAGATAGATCAAGAGCTGGAGAAACTCAAGAAAATTATCCCAGAGAAGGTTTGTTTGAAGCCATTTTCTTGTGTAGAGATGATACATGTTAATGCCTGGCTTCAGTTTCATCTCATTGTGTACAGGACACAACACTTGTGTACAGGACATAACACTTATGTACAGGACATAAAACTTGTGTACGGGACATAACACTTGTGTAAAGGACATAACACTTGTGTACAGGACATAACAGTTGTGTATGGGACATAACACTTGTGTACGGGACATAGCAGTTGTGTACATTACATAACACTTGTGTACAGGACATAACACTTTGTGTGCAGGACATAACACTTGTGTACAGGACATAACAGTTGTGTACAGGATATAACACTTGTGTACAGGACATAACAGTTGTGTATGGGACATAACAGATGCGTACAGGACATAACAGTTATGTACAGAACATCATCTTCTTCTTCTGCTCTTCCTCCTCCGCCACTGCTGCTTCTTCTTCCTCTTCCTCATCTACCCCTTCCTTCTCCTCAGTGAAGTGTAGGGGGAAGATGAAAAGATCTTTTATGCGCTCATTCTAATGCTCTTTGTAAGTTGGTATTCATTTCTCTAAGGTTGATCTTGATACTGTTTCTTCATCTTGGTCTTCCCCTTGCTCTGTGCCAGCCACATATATTTAACATTCCTCTTCTGTTCTGATCTCGTTTGAACTTAGTTCACATTATGTTACATCTGATAGTTTCATCTTAGGCATTCTCTGTGTAGACAGTTACATCTGATATTTTCATCTTAGGCATCTCTGTGTAGACAGTTACATCTCATAGATTCATCTTCGGCATCTCTGTGTAGACAGTTACATCTGATATTTTCATCTTCGGCATCTCTGTGTAGACAGTTACATCTGATATTTTCATCTTCGGCATCTCTGTGTAGACAGTTACATCTGATATTTTCAACTTGGGCATCTCTGTGTAGACAGTTACATCTCATAGTTTCATCTTAGGCATCTCTGTGTAGACTGTTACATCTGATATTTTCATCTTAGGCATCTCTGTGTAGACAGTTACATCTGATAGTTTCATCTTAGGCATCTCTGTGTAGACAGTTACATCTGATATTTTCATCTTAGGCATCTCTGTGTAGACAGTTACATCTGATATTTTCATCTTAGGCATCTCTGTGTAGACAGTTACATCTGATATTTTCATCTTAGGCATCTCTGTGTAGACAGTTACATCTGATAGTTTCATCTTAGGCATCTCTGTGTAGACAGTTACATCTGATATTTTCATCTTAGGCATCTCTGTGTAGACAGTTACATCTGATATTTTCAACTTAGGCATCTCTGTGTAGACAGTTACATCTCATAGTTTCATCTTAGGCATCTCTGTGTAGACAGTTACATCTGATATTTTCAACTTAGGCATCTCTGTGTAGACAGTTACATCTCATAGTTTCATCTTAGGCATCTCTGTGTAGACAGTTACATCTGATATTTTCAACTTAGGCATCTCTGTGTAGACAGTTCATTTCATTGTATCATCTTAGGCATCTCTGTGTAGACAGTTCATTTCATTGTATCATTTTAGGCATCTCTGTGTAGACAGGTACACCTCATAGTTTCATCTTAGGCATCTCAGTGTAGACAGTTCATTTCATTGTGTCATCTTAGGCATCTCTGTGTAGACAGTTCATTTCATTGTATCATCTTAGGCATCTATGTGTAGACAGTTACATTTCATTGTATCATTTTAGGCATCTCTATGTAGACAGTTACACCTCATAGTTTCATCTTAGGCATCTCTGTGTAGACAGTTCATTTCATTGTATCATCTTAGGCATCTCTGTGTAGACAGTTCATTTCATTGTGTCATCTTAGGCATCTCTGTGTAGACAGTTCATTTCATTGTATCATCTTTGGCATCTCTGTGTAGACAGTTCATTTCATTGTATCATCTTAGGCATCTCTGTGTAGACAGTTCATTTCATTGTATCATCTTAGGCATCTCTGTGTAGACAGTTAATTTCATTGTATCATCTTAGGCATCTCTGTGTAGACAGTTCATTTCATTGTATCATCTTAGGCATCTCTGTGTAGACAGTTCATTTCATTGTATCATCTTAGGCATCTCTGTGTAGACAGTTCATTTCATTGTATCATCTTAGGCATCTCTGTGTAGACAGTTCATTTCATTGTATCATCTTAGGCATCTCTGTGTAGACAGTTCATTTCATTGTATCATCTTAGGCATCTCTGTGTAGACAGGTACACCTCATAGTTTCATCTTAGGCATCTCAGTGTAGACAGTTCATTTCATTGTGTCATCTTAGGCATCTCTGTGTAGACAGTTCATTTCATTGTATCATCTTAGGCATCTCTGTGTAGACAGTTCATTTCATTGTATCATCTTAGGCATCTATGTGTAGACAGTTACATTTCATTGTATCATTTTAGGCATCTCTATGTAGACAGTTACACCTCATAGTTTCATCTTAGGCATCTCTGTGTAGACAGTTCATTTCATTGTATCATCTTAGGCATCTCTGTGTAGACAGTTCATTTCATTGTATCATCTTAGGCATCTCTGTGTAGACAGTTACATTTAATTGTATCATCTTTGGCATCTCAGTGTAGACAGTTACATCTTATTGTTTCATCTTTGGCATCTTCGTGTAGACAGTTACATCTTATTGTTTCATCTTGGGCATCTCCATGTAGACAGTTCATTTCATTGTATCATCTTAGGCATCTCCGGGAAGACAGTTACATCTCATTGTATTATCTTTGGCATCTCCATGTAGACATTTACATCTTCTGTATGCTTGACTGGTCTGTCGTAGATTCATTTTTAACAACACACTTCTGCTCACAAATACATATGTAGACTATTTATCACATTTTAAACACATTATATCACAATTTACACAAATAGGGGTATCTATTGTGTTGACAAAATTCTAGAAGACCTGGACTTTGCCGACGACATAGTGCTTTTAAGTTCAACACACCCAGATGCTCAAGAGAAAATAAACCATCTCCAAAATGTTTCAGGACAAAATGGTCTCCAAATTAACACTGCAAAAACAAAAACTATTGATCTTACCAACAGTTCAGAAGACACCAAATTAAACACTCAACGCTAGAAATATCATCTAGAATCGCACTGGCATCTGGTGCCTTCAATAAACTGTCAAACATCTGGAAGTCAAAGGCACTCAGCAAACATACAAAACTTAAAATCTTCACCTCTTGTGTGATTCCAGTGCTAACGTATAGATATGAGAGTTGGAAATCAACGGTAGCCTTAGATAAAAAAATTAGACAGTTTTGAGAACAAATGTCTTAGAAGAATTCTAAACCTCCACTGGACAGATTTCAGAACCAAGTACGCAAATAAGACAAGAGACTAAGCAAGATATTGTATCCAATTTTATAAGAAAACGCCATTGGAACTACATTGACCATGTACTCAGAATGGACAAGACAAGACTCCCCAACCAAGCCCTCTTATGGTCACTAGTAGGGAAAAGAAAACGGGGAAGACCAAGAGAGACCCTGCGTAGAACCATCAGTCAGAGAAGGCTCATTCAGCAGGCCAAGTGAACATCCAGGATCTACAACAGGTAGCAGCGAACCGCCAGACATGAAGAGCCATGACTTCTGCCCTATGCACCACCTTAGGCTTAAGAGGAAAGACTAACTAACTAACTTATATCACAATTTGAAACATAAAATCCAGAAATGTTCTCAGAAATCGCTGATGGTGATGTTTATGAACTGAAATTGAGGCCCATCAAACAGACATCACAGGAACTAAAATTGAGGCTCATCAAACAGACGTGACAAAAACTTACGTTAAGACTTATGAAAACAGGCAAACTATAACAGATCATTATTGAAGGAAGTGTACCTGGGAGGCAGAAAAGAGGAGGACCACAGTGTAGAAGAGTTTAAGATATAGTAGATACATTTTTTTTTTTTTTTGCATATCCTTTTTTGCAGGACATTGCTGTCAACACCTGCATTTTACTGCTGTTGTTGATGTCTCGGCAAGTTTTACATTCAGTAGTTTGCCATTGCTTTCTTAACGACTGGCTCCCATACCAACTCATTAAAACCCAGTGTAGTACAGTCTGTTGCCAAATCAGCCGCAGCTGTGTTTCGAATGCGGGTAAGCGGGCTTACGAATTGCGTCCGTAAGCCCTTAGCCACGGAGACCGGCAATAGATAATTTACATGGGGCAATAATAGAGGTGGGACATCTGACTTATAAAACAAAAAGTCCCTAAGCAGGAACCCGCATTGGGTCTGTGATGTGTGAGACTATCACATGTTGTAGGCCTGAGTGCATGGAGGCCAGTCTTAGTCTCACTTAGTGGACAGTCAGCACAAGCTTATTTATTGTCCATGCTTCACATACATACAACAGGATAGGTTCTATATACATTATGAATGATGGTAAATGTTTATGTGAAGTTTTTTTCCCCCATCTGTTTTCCAGATGAGGCAGTTGGGGCAGCTGGAATCCTCACTTATATACAAAAATGAGGAGAAAATTAACGCAGCTGTTCAGTAAGTTGTATTGTCCTGAATTATTTGTGACAGATTAATGTTTTATCGTTATTTTTCTTTACATTTCTGTTATCATATTTTCATTGCTCGTTAGAAGTTAACTTCACATTTCCATTGCTCATTAGAAGAGAAATCGAAACCAGATGTCAAAAAGCTAGTGCACTTACATATCAACTATCACCCCTACTGAAACATCCAAATATACCCATGTCCGCAAAACGACAGATAATAAACAGCATATTCACACCAACCCTATGCTACCAATCTCAAACCTGGACTTTATCCAAATTACCAAATTACATCTTCGCAAAATCAACACCTGTGAAATGAGATGCTTGAGGAGAGCTGCCAACTTAACAATCCGAGACCGAGTATGAAATGCTACTATCAGACAGACTGTGGGATCAACACCTGCCACATTTATTGAAAGACAGAAGATCAAGTGGTTCGGCCATGTCGTTAGATTGCAACACCAGCAACTACCATCACTGGCCTTACATCAAAGATCATCTGCAACGAGACCAAGAGGACGTCTAAGAAGAAAATGGATTGACGACATCAAAGACATTGTACAACCACATGGAGTGACACTATACAGTGCCGCCTACCGGGCGCTGGAACACAAATTATTCTTCCCCACAACTCTTGACGGCAGAAGTGCTGATGATGATGATGATGATGATTAGAAGGTAACTTCATATTTCCATTGCTCGTTAGAAGGTAACTTCACATTTCCATTTCTCGTCAGATCTTTACCTAGACTTCACCAGTCTAAACCTCAGCCTTGACCTAGATAAACTGTTTTACTTACTGATTTTTTCTCCTGATCTGTACAGGCGATTGGAATGGAATCTGAAAGTACAGCCTTTTAAACTGATGGAGGAGAAGAAAATTGTCTCTGAAATTGACCGCTTGAAAAGATCGAAGAAAACACTCGTGTAAGCAGATTAATTCGTTATATATTGTTTCATAAATTGATTAGTTAATGTTTTTAAACATCACAGGAAACGCAGAGATACTAGAACAAATGACTCTAATTGTACATTTAGGGATGTTCCACGTCTTGTATGTTACCATTACTTCTGTCTTACTATTATCCAAGCTGAGACACTTCTTCTCACTTTCTACAACCACTGTATCTGTAAATTTCTGCAGATCCCGTTAATTTCTTTCTAACAAGATAGTATCATCGGCATAGTGTTGGTTATTTATATTATGACCGCCAACCGCAATTTCTGACACATGCATGCACACACACATGCGAGGGCGCACGCGCAGACACTCGCACACACACACTCACCTCTTCCCCCTCACACACTCACCCAATACCCCCCACCCCTCTTCCACACCCCACCCACCTACCTACACACCCCCACCTACACATCCCCCCATCAACCATACACACACAGACACACTCACACATATGACAACAGTAATATGGAAGAAGGCACCATCTTTCTATCTATAAGACTATTAGTCTATATATAAATACATTCATTTAAATTCTCTCTAAGCTCACATTATGTATCTGAGTTATGTTACTAATGTACATCTTTGCAAAAATTCCTGCATGTTACATACAACTAAGTTTAAAATGTGTCTGTAAATTCTGGGTAATTCATTAACAAGTAAAATTCCCCCAAAACCACAGAAATGTAGTTTTACAAAAGAATGCTGGAAATACCTGGCCATTCAAAATGAGTAATCTAAATGTTTTGAAAGCAGTTGACGTGGCCAAAAGGATAAGAACATTCACTACTAAGCTTCTAATGCGCCAATGGCAAAGTAGAGCATTTAATCCCTACACCGACATTAAGTTGAACTTAAATGTCTTCTCGCTCAGAAAGCAATGGCAAACCACTGAATGTAAATTTTACTAGAAAATCAATCTGGGCTTGATCACAACATTCTTCAAAGGATATGCACAATTTTAAAACAATGTTTTGAAAGTGAGTAAAACACACAGACACATATTATAAATTTTAGAAAAATGCAGTCGCGATGCTTGGCCTCATTATGAGAAAAACATTGTGACAGTTAAAAAGATTTATGCAAATATTTCTTGGAGATTGAAAAAACAGGAACATATTGTAACATTTGGAAAGCCTTATGGAAATTGCAAAAACAGGAACACATTGTAAGAGTTGGAAAGATTTATGAAACGAGAGGGAAAAAAATTTGAGAAAATTATTGAAAAGTTTGCATCATGGCCAGGAAAAATATCAGCAAATGAATCTATTTATTTTGTGGAAAATTGTGAAATGTGAAGTAGCATGATCACCCATGATTCTTGATGAGGCAATTGATGACGATAATGATGACACATGCACCTGCACAAATTGCTTATTTTGTAATTTCCTAAATTACAGGCAATATATGGCCTTGAAACAAGACATTGCAGGCATTCGAGATATGCAGCGTGGCATGAGAGAGGAAAGAGATGTACGTTTTACCTGTCCTGTAGTTTTCTATCTTTTACCCGTCCTGTAGTTTTATATCATATTTTATTCTTTCTGTATGGTTTTATTATTTTGAGTTTATTTCTTTTTCGTCATATTTTATTCTCTCCATATTGTTTTATTCTGTTTGAGTTTATTTCTTGTCTGTCATATTTTATTCTCTCTGTATGGGTTTAATCTGTTTAATTTCTTTTCTGTCATATTTTATTCTCTTTGTATGGTTTTAATCTTTTAATTTCTTTTTTGTCATATTTTATTCTCTCTGTATAGATTTAATCTGTTTAATTTCTTGTCTGTCATATTTTATTCTCTCCATATTTTATTCTGTGTGAGTTTATTTCTTTTCTATCATATTTTCTTCACTCCGTGTGGTTCTATTCTCTTGAGTTTACTTCTGTGTAATTGTTACTACATCTTTACGTTACCTTGCACAACAACTCATCACAAACAGTGAAAAAAGGTAGTTTACATGTTTACATTCTGAGACGAGAAAGACTGGAAAATATTGTGACAACTGGAAATATTTATGCGCAGCGAGACAGAGGAAAACAATGAGAGAAGATTCTTGACAATCTTTCTTCACGGTATGGAAAAACATCAGCAAGCAAGTTAAAACATTCTGTTGCATGATGTGTCAGTTGGCAAGGCACTACATGTTGATGATGTTTCTGGCACAGACAACCACAATCGGTAATGAACATATTTTGAAAGAAGCCTGTAAGGAAACGTGGCTCGGAAAGCAGGCGGCAGATGGAGCTTGAGGACAGCAGACAAGTAGTTGTTGGTCATGGCTCAAGTTCACAATGGTAGACAGGACAAAGTTATCAGTTATCAGGTATCAGTTGGGGTATCTTCGTTGCACTCCGGACATGTCCATAGGTGCTCAGATCCTCCCCCCAGCATATTCATCAGCGTCCGGTGGCTAATAGTGCCAGTTCTGTGTTGGTTGACGAGGCGCTTTGTTTTCCCGATGTACCTCTCGCGTCTGGCCGTGCCAATTCTTACTCCCAGGTCTTTCATCCTGGACAGCGATGTGGAATCACTGATGTCAAAGTCCTCTGTTCTCGCCATATCTTTAAGGACGTTAATAACATCGGCACGATCCATGGGCTGGCCATCTACAGGGGGTGCAGAGCCAGCCAGTTTGTCAGCTCGTTCATTTCCCTCGACTCCCGCATGTCCCGGGACGAAGATGAAGGTGACTTTACGGACAACAGACTTCCGCAGCGATTCAGTCCACTGTCTACGTACAGATCCAGCTTCGACCTTCTGAATCATGCTCATTGAATCACTTAGTACACACACGTTGGTATAATGCTGTGATTCCAGCCATATGAAAGGCTGTGTAACTGCCATCACCTCCATCGTCATGCTGCTCGCGGTCATAGAGTGGGCACCACTGGATTCTTGAACGGTTCGGCCCGCTGAACGGGCTGTAAATGCCCACGCACTTCTCTGCTGCTTTACAACAGAAAGGACAAAGTGTATATATATATCCTGGATAATAGAGCTATATGATACACACCGTCGATCTTCGTGTATCCTGGGTTATATATGTATGATAATGCAGTTATTTCTGTCCCATCCTGGTCCTTAAACATATTTTATACAAGTGTATGCTAATTTATTCATCTTAGTCTTGGTTACTTCACGGTCTTCGTGGGATGGCGTGGCGGATGTGATTTGTAATGCCGCTTACCCGCGTTCAAAACACAGCGGTGATCGATTTGGCAGCAGACTGTATCGTGGTGGTTTTAACGTGTTGGTATGGGAGCTGGTCATTCAGAAAGCAATGGCAAACTACTGACCGTAAAACTTGCCAACCCGCAGAAGTCGGATGTGTCAGCCTAACGGCGCAAGAACGCAGCTCTGCTGTAAACAGGCACAGCGCAATCACGTCCGAAAAATCTCTCCGGATGAATGCAGAAGAAGAAGAAGAAGAAACATTAATAATGGCAGTAAAATACTGGTGTTGACTGCAATGTCCTGTAAAGGATATGCAACTATAAAAAAAATGAAAGTCACCATAGTTACTTCAGATTTTCTATAGATCACCTTTCGTTTATTTCATGTTTCAGACTTACTTCCAAGCTGTGGGTAAAATAAATGCTGAGGAGGATAGATTGCGAAGGGACATCATGTCTGCCAGAGCAACGCTGTCAGTGCTTAAATTGCGTAAGAATGTTGCTTTTTGTGATGTGACATTATGTACACTAGAATTACATAAGGATGTTGCTCTTTGTGATGTGATAAGAATGTCGTTCTTTTTGATGTGACATTGGGTGTGCTAAAATTACGTAAGGGTGTTGCTCTTTGTGATGTGACATTGTGTGCACTAGAATTATGTAAGGATGTTGCTCTTTGTGATGTGACATTGTGTGTGCTAGAATTATGTAAGGATGTTGCTCTTTGTGATGTGACATTGTGTAAGCTAGAATTACATAAGGATGTTGCTCTTTGTGATGTGACATTGTGTGTGCTAGAATTATGTAAGGATGTTGCTCTTTGTGATGTGACATTGGGTGTGCTAAAATTATGTAAGGGTGTTGCTCTGTGTGATGTGACATTGTGTGCACTAGAATTACATAAGGATGTTGCTCTTTGTGATGTGACATTGTGTGCACTAGAATTACATAAGGATGTTGCTCTTTGTGATGTGACATTGTGTGCGCTAGAATTATGTAAGAATGTTGTTGTTTGTGATGTGACATTGTGTAAGCTAGAATTATGTAAGGATGTTGCTCTTTGTGATGTGACATTGTGTGTGATAGAATTATGTAAGGATGTTGTTGTTTATGATGTG
Source organism: Cepaea nemoralis (assembly GCA_014155875.1). Classification (NCBI taxonomy): domain Eukaryota; kingdom Metazoa; phylum Mollusca; class Gastropoda; order Stylommatophora; family Helicidae; genus Cepaea; species Cepaea nemoralis. The sequence goes on from JACEFZ010000612.1 coordinate 15,325, forward strand.
ACATTTGTACGCTGGAATTACTTAGAATGTTGCTCTGTGTGATGTGACATTGTCTCTGCTGACCGTCACCTGTTTTCATGTTTCCTCATCATTTTCCTGTGTCTGGATCTTAAGATGTACAGAAGCTTGTGTGTTCCTTTGATCCAAATAACAATGATGGCCAGAGTATAGCTGCTAGTCTTCCAAGTCTGACAAGTGGCCATCCAGCATTCAAAACAAACCAGTTGTACTGCCTTATCCTGTTTTTCACTTTGTTGTCGTTTTGTCTTGTCTATTCCACATGTTGATCAGCAATCTTGTTTTATTTGGGTGTGGTATTTCTGTCCTCTCATAACTGTTCTTAATGGTTCGTTTCCTCTTTGCATTGTTGATGGATATATACTTTGGTCTAAATGTTCATTATTATGAGACTTTTGTTTGTTGAGTTCTCTAGTCATATGTTTATGTTAATTTTATTTTTCGCCTTGCAAGTTGACTTTAGACAGTCAAATGCTACAGAAGGCAGAATTAGTCAGAATTCAGTTGATTAGGCCACATTCTTGACAAACAAAGTAAAAGTTAGTTGCATATCCTTTACAGGACATAGCAGTCAACCCCAGCAATTTTTGGCGGGTTCTGATTTCTTGGCAAATTTACGTTCAGTAGCTGACTTCTGGTCTTTGACTTGGGGATGTAAATTACAAGAACCAGGAATAAGGGTGGATTAAACAAAAAGTTGACTTGGGGATGTAAATTACAAGAACCAGGAATAAGGGTGGATTAAACAAAAAGTTGACTTGGGGATGTAAATTACAAGAACCAGGAATAAGGGTGGGTTAAACAAAAAGTTGACTTGGGGATGTAAATTACAAGAACCAGGAATAAGGGTGGGTTAAACAAAAAGTTGACTTGGGGATGTAAATTACAAGAACCAGGAATAAGGGTGGGTTAAACAAAAAGTTGACTTGGGTTGCCTGGTCAACCCAGCATAAAATTGGTACAGGGAATTTTCTTGGAAAGTAAAGGTAGTTAGCAAGATACTGACAACAACACACATCGAGTACTGATTGTCCATACAAATGTAGGTCCAGCACCATGGCCTAGTTCGGCTAAGGCATGTTAAAGGTCCTTTCTTTTTATAAATTTGTTTTAGGAATTAAACTCATTCATGGTATATCGTTTGCATTGGTTGCTGGGTTTGAACCCTCTGAAAGATGAAGCTTCATCTATGATGTCTGATGTATGAGTCCTGGACAGATGAAGTTCCAACTATGATGTCCGATGTATGAGTCCTGGACAGATGAAGTTCCAATTGCGAAGTCCGATGCTTGAGAAACCTGGTGCAAAGAAGTTGATTCTCTTGCCTTTTGACACCTTGTTTTAATCCCCTGAGAGTTCGAGGTATTTCTTTGTCAACATAATCCTGCCCAGTGCGCAGAGGGATATTGTTACATTAACAGAGGGATATTGTTACATCCCAGGGGTATTGTTATACTGAGGGGGGGGGGGGGGGGGGGAAGAATTGTTACATCCCAGAGGGATATTGCTACTTTCTGAGGGGTATTGTTACATCCAAGAGGGATATTATTACATGAACAGAGTTACACCAGCTGATGATGTTACATTTATGAATTGCAGAGATTGATGAGCTGCATGAAACCAAGCGGAACCTGGTGGCAAGCCACAAAAAACAAATGGAAGAATTCCAGGGAGCAAAAGAGAAACAGAGGAAGGGCAACTGGAAAAAGAGAGAAGAATACAAGAAGTCAGTCGTCACTGAAAGGAGGAAACAGCTGTGAGTGTGGTGATGGTGTGTGAGTGTGTGTGACAGTGTGTGGGAATAATATTAACCTTACTGTAAGCTCACAAGTTAACTGATGGAAGCCACAGTAATGTGGTGGTATACTTGATTACTGTAAGTACAGTAAATACAAATTGAGTAGGTGAATTAGACTGCTGCTACAGTTTTGATGTGGCAATGAAAGCCATCATAGTTGGGATGTGGCACTAAAAGCCATCATAGTTGGATAGTTGAAATGTGGCAATGAAATCCACCATAATTGGGATGTGGCATGATAAGCTACCATGTTTGGGATGTGGCAATGAAAGCCACCACATTTAGAAAATGGCAATGGCAGCCACCATTGTTTGGATGTGGCAATGAAAGCCACTATAGGTGGAATGTGGCATGAAAAGCCACCATAGTTGGAATGTGCCAATGAAAGCCACCATATTTGGAATGTGGCAGTGAAAGCCAGCATAGTTGGAATGTGGCACAAAAAGCCACCATAGTTGGAATGTGGCAATGAAAGCCACCATATTTGGAATGTGGTAATGAAAGCCACCATGGTTGGGATGTGGTACTAAAAGCCATCACAGTTGGTATGTGACACTAAAAGCCACCATAGTCGGTATGTGACACTAAAAGCCACCATAGTTGTAATGTGGCAATGAAGGCTATGAGTAAACTCATAGTTCACCGACATCTTCTGAGCTGTGATATACAATACAGCTTTGAGTTTGCTCACAGTTCAGTGCCGGAGGTTCTCTTTGACTCATCTCTACCAAGCAACTCAACATATTTTTATTGTTAATTCTAACACAGCATATTTTTCTTATCTCCTTCTGGCCCAGGCAATTGCTAATTTACTCCATGCTTCCAGAATTGTCCAGTATCCAAGTACTGCAATAACATGGGATTATCCACATCAAGCCAGTTCACAAAGACATTTTATTACCCACATAGCACCAATTTACAAAGACATGTGATTACCAACATCAAACCAGTTCACAAAGACATATAATAACCCACATCAAGCAAATTCACAAAGCATTTAATTACCCATATCAAGCCTATTGACAAAGGCATTTTATTACCCACATCAAAGGAATCAACAAAGACATTTAATTACTCACATCAAAGGAATCAACAAAGGCATTTAATTACCCACATCAAAGGAATCAAGAATGACATTTACTTACCCAAATCTGAGGAATCTACAAAGGCATTTAATTACCCACATCAAAGGAATTAACAAAGACTTTTAAATTCCCCAAATCAGAACAAAACAATCATCATTTATCATCAGAGAGACATTTTGAAAGATTGTTGTTGGGGCAAAGTTCTGCAAGGGACTGGCCGCTAGATGATATACCCAGACGTTTGTTGTTTGAAGTTTTTCTCCTCCTCCTCCCCTCCTCCTCCTTCATCTTCATCATCGTCGTTGTCATCATCTTCGTTGTTCCTCTTTCGAGGGCAGTGTGTCACACCTTTTGATTCCCCCCAAAGGTCAATGTGTCCAACGTCGGCACACATTTGTGTCAGGTCTGATTTTGGTGCTGTGATGGAGGAGTTTTGTGTGGTGCTCGCTCACTTTGAACTCAAGTGTAGTCCATAACACTACTTCTAGCAGTGCTGGACTGAATTTTGCGTGTGGATTTGCTTTCCCTATTAACAGTGTCCCTCGCCATCAGGCAAACCCACTCTGACTTAAGAGATACTTGTAATTTATGTCACCAAGTCAAAGACGATATGTCAACATTTTAGTCCAACTGTCCGGTGTAGGGATTGAACCCCACACCTCGACATCAGCACACCGGGTGTTTAAGAACACACATTCCTATCCATTTGGCCATGCTGACCTACATACAATGGTGATGGCAAACTACTGATTGTAAACTTGTCAAGAAATCACAAATAGCCCCTCCAAAAAATGCCTTTGTTGACTGCAACATCCTTTTAAGGATATGCAACTAACCTTTGCTTCCTCTAGACAGATTTCATCCAAGGTAACACACTCTACCAGTTTAAAGTATAACTCCTTGTTATATTGTCATGTCACCAAATTGCCTGGGACAGAAGAAGTTAACCTAACAAGTTAGTCAGATAATATGACTTGTAGTTTTATCCAGTTTGAAAGACATATGTCACAACCATTTTCAGAGTGGATCTGGAGGTGGAGAAGACCTCACACGACAAATACCTTAGCTGGTGTAACTCTCTGATCAAGGTGTTGAGTCGCTACAGCAGCCTGGCCATGCAGGAACCGTCCTCAGAGAGCCTGTCGCCTGCTTCCAGTGTGGGTGAGTTATCAGGGAGCAAGATCGTCACCTGTGTGGCTGGAGGAACAAGCTGGGTTGTAAACAGATTTAGAAGCAGACCACCTTGCATTGGTTTTCAAAAAATGGTGTGAGTGCCGGTTGTTCAGAAAACAATAGCAAACTACTGAATGTAAACTTTCCAAGAAATCACAAAAGCCAAAAAATACTGGGGTTGACTGCGAAGTCATGTGCATGATATGCAACTAACTTTTAAGGTGCATTGAGCATATGGTGTAAGAATCATATTTTTATAGACAAGTCAGCTCTTCTGGGCTGATGTGGTCGGTATCACGATGTCTGCCTCTACTTCTGGGCTGATGTGGTTGGTATCATGATGTCTGCCTCTACTTCTGGGCTGATGTGGTCGGTATCATGATGTCTGCCTCTACTTCTGGGCTGATGTGGTTGGTATCATGATGTCTGCCTCTACTTCTGGGCTGATGTGGTCGGTATCATGATGTCTGCCTCTACTTCTGGGCTGATGTGGTTGGTATCATGATGTCTGCCTCTACTTCTGGGCTGATGTGATCAGTATCACAATGTCTGCCTCTACTTCTGGGCTGATGTGGTCGGTATCATGATGTCTGCCTCTACTTCTGGGCTGATGTGGTTGGTATCATGATGTCTGCCTCTACTTCTGGGCTGATGTGGTGGGTATCATGATGTCTGCCTCTACTTCTGGGCTGATGTGGTCGGTATCATGATGTCTGCCTCTACTTCTGGGCTGATGTGATCAGTATCACGATGTCTGCCTCTACTTCTGGGCTGATGTGATCAGTATCACGATGTCTGCCTCTACTTCTGGGCTGATGTGGTTGGTATCATGATGTCTGCCTCTACTTCTGGGCTGATGTGGTCGGTATCATGATGTCTGCTTCTACTTCTGGGCTGATGTGGTCGGTATCATGATGTCTATCTCTACTTCTGGGCTGATGTGGTCGGTATCATGATGTCTGTCTCTACTTCTGGGCTGATGTGGTTGGTATCATGATGTCTGCCTCTACTTCTGGACTGATGTGGTTGGTATCATGATGTCTGCCTCTACTTCTGGACTGATGTGGTTGGTATCATGATGTCTGCCTCTACTTCTGGGCTGATGTGGTCGGTATCATGATGTCTGTCTCTACTTCTGGGCTCATGTGGTCGGTATCACAATGTCTGCCTCTACTTCTGGGCTGATGTGGTTGGTATCACAATGTCTGCCTCTACTTCTGGGCTGATGTGGTCAGTATCATGATGTCTGCTTCTACTTCTGGGCTGATGTGGTCGGTATCATGATGTCTGTCTCTACTTCTGGGCTGATGTGGTCGGTATCATGATGTCTGCCTCTACTTCTGGGCTGATGTGGTCGGTATCATGATGTCTGCTTCTACTTCTGGGCTGATGTGGTCGGTATCATGATGTCTGTCTCTACTTCTGGGCTGATGTGGTCGGTATCATGATGTCTGCTTCTACTTCTGGGCTGATGTGGTCGGTATCATGATGTCTGCTTCTACTTCTGGGCTGATGTGGTCGGTATCATGATGTCTGCCTCTACTTCTGGGCTGATGTGGTCGGTATCATGATGTCTGCCTCTACTTCTGGGCTGATGTGGTTGGTTTCACAATGTCTGCCTCTACTTCTGGGCTGATGTGGTCGGTATCATGATGTCTGCCTCTACTTCTGGGCTGATGTGGTTGGTATCACAATGTCTGCCTCTACTTCTGGGCTGATGTGGTCAGTATCATGATGTCTGCCTCTACTTCTGGGCTGATGTGGTCGGTATCATGATGTCTGTCTCTACTTCTGGGCTGATGTGGTCGGTATCATGATGTCTGCCTCTACTTCTGGACTGATGTGGTCGGTATCATGATGTCTGCCTCTACTTCTGGACTGATGTGGTCAGTATCACAATGTCTGCCTCTACTTCTGCTGATGTGGTCGGTATCATGATGTCTGTCTCTACTTCTGGGCTGATGTGGTCGGTATCATGATGTCTGCCTCTACTTCTGGGCTGATGTGGTTGGTATCATGATGTCTGTCTCTACTTCTGGGCTGATGTGGTCGGTATCATGATGTCTGTCTCTACTTCTGGGCTGATGTGGTCGGTATCATGATGTCTGCCTCTACTTCTGGGCTGATGTGGTCGGTATCATGATGTCTGCCTCTACTTCTGGACTGATGTGGTCGGTATCATGATGTCTGCCTCTGCTTCTGCTGATGTGGTCGGTATCATGATGTCTGTCTCTACTTCTGGGCTGATGTGGTTGGTATCACAATGTCTGCCTCTACTTCTGGGCTGATGTGGTTGGTATCATGATGTCTGTCTCTACTTCTGGGCTGATGTGGTCGGTATCATGATGTCTGCCTCTACTTCTGCTGATGTGGTTGGTATCACAATGTCTGCCTCTACTTCTGGGCTGATGTGGTCGGTATCATGATGTCTGTCTCTACTTCTGCTGATGTGGTTGGTATCACAATGTCTGCCTCTACTTCTGGGCTGATGTGGTCGGTATCACGATGTCTGCCTCTACTTCTGGGCTGATGTGGTCGGTATCATGATGTCTGTCTCTACTTCTGCTGATGTGGTTGGTATCACAATGTTTGCCTCTACTTCTGGACTGATGTGGTCGGTATCATGATGTCTGTCTCTACTTCTGGGCTGATGTGGTCGGTATCATGATGTCTGCCTCTACTTCTGGACTGATGTGTTCAGTATCATGATGTCTGCCTCTACTTCTGGACTGATGTGGTCGGTATCACAATGTCTGCCTCTACTTCTGCTGATGTGGTTGGTATCATGATGTCTATCTCTACTTCTGGGCTGATGTGGTCGGTATCATGATGTCTGCCTCTACTTCTGGACTGATGTGGTCGGTATCATGATGTCTGCCTCTACTTCTGGGCTGATGTGGTCGGTATCATGATGTCTGTCTCTACTTCTGGGCTGATGTGGTCGGTATCATGATGTCTGCCTCTACTTCTGGACTGATGTGGTCGGGATCATGATGTCTGTCTCTACTTCTGGACTGATGTGGTTGGTATCATGATGTCTGTCTCTACTTCTGGGCTGATGTGGTCGGTATCATGATGTCTGTCTCTACTTCTGGACTGATGTGGTCGGTATCATGATGTCTGCTTCTACTTCTGGGCTGATGTGGTCGGTATCATGATGTCTGCCTCTACTTCTGGGCTGATGTGGTCGGTATCATGATGTCTGCTTCTACTTCTGGGCTGATGTGGTTGGTTTCACAATGTCTGCCTCTACTTCTGGGCTGATGTGGTCGGTATCATGATGTCTGCCTCTACTTCTGGGCTGATGTGGTTGGTATCACAATGTCTGCCTCTACTTCTGGGCTGATGTGGTCAGTATCATGATGTCTGCCTCTACTTCTGGACTGATGTGGTCGGTATCATGATGTCTGCCTCTACTTCTGGGCTGATGTGGTCGGTATCATGATGTCTGTCTCTACTTCTGGGCTGATGTGGTCGGTATCATGATGTCTGCCTCTACTTCTGGACTGATGTGGTCGGTATCATGATGTCTGCCTCTACTTCTGGACTGATGTGGTCGGTATCACAATGTCTGCCTCTACTTCTGCTGATGTGGTCGGTATCATGATGTCTGTCTCTACTTCTGGGCTGATGTGGTCAGTATCATGATGTCTGCCTCTACTTCTGGGCTGATGTGGTCAGTATCACGATGTCTGCCTCTACTTCTGGACTGATGTGGTTGGTATCATGATGTCTGCCTCTACTTCTGGGCTGATGTGGACAGTATCACGATGTCTGCCTCTACTTCTGGGCTGATGTGGTCGGTATCATGATGTCTGTCTCTACTTCTGGGCTGATGTGGTCGGTATCATGATGTCTGCCTCTACTTCTGGACTGATGTGGACAGTATCACGATGTCTGCCTCTACTTCTGGACTGATGTGGTTGGTATCATGATGTCTGCCTCTACTTCTGGGCTGATGTGGTCAGTATCACAATGTCTGCCTCTACTTCTCAAGACGTGTCCATGTGCCCATGTGTGACATATTCACCTATCCATCATTTTCAGCGCGTCAACGTTACACAGCAACCCAGAGATTATCAAAACAATTACAGCACCGTAGAACATCGAACGCACTAAGCGATACTAATGACAGACAGATGCCAGGATAAGAATAGAAAAGTTAGCGTCAACAGAACAGAATGTGACTGGTAGAGACACATCACGTGGATATAGCGTCCCCCAGCTCGGGCGCCGCTTTAATAAAACCGCACACTTCTATGACTTCAGAGCGAGCGAGCAGTCGCCAAAGCTATGTGTTGTCCAACTTTCAAACTTTTACAACGGGCAGTTTGATCTAGTCTGAGTGATGTCTTGGTGCCACACCTAACCAACAAGGAGGGAAGAGGAGTGAATGAGATGATCAACACCTGTGATGGCAGATGACTCCAGCCTTAAGCAGAGAATGAGAAGTCTTCAGTGAAGCTAAACTGGCCCAACCTGAAGTGGATCCATCAGACCATGGACCCAGGCTTATCCACATCTCATCACACCAGGTTTTCTTATCACTCACACAAACTTCACCCTCTCAGAAAATGATTTTCTTGATGTATTGTTGGATGTAGAACTTGTTAACTATAACACATTTGGTAGTTAAAACATCTCACTATACAATGAATGTTATTATTTATTGACTGACTATACTTGGTCCTATGAAAGTTTTTTTCTATTTCATTCTGTAAATGTCAACAGCTGATGAAAAAAAGAAGACAATGTCAAATAGGCCAAAAGAAACTGGCACAGTCAATAAATTTGTTTAAATGTGAAGATCTCTTCCATTTAATTTGTCAGTCCAAACTATCTGTGGGAAAAATCTCTATCTTGTGTGTAGAACATGTCTCAATGCTCCCTTGTGTTTGTTGAATGTTTAATTAACAGATACACATTCACATAAGATAAATTCTTAGTTGGAGAGAGAGAACAGGAGACTCTTCATCTTTAACTGTTCCAAATCCATGTTATATTGCACCTGATTCTTATTGAGAAAGTCTTTTCAGACAATTTCTTAAGATGGAAGAAGGGGGTTCGTGAGCTATACCATTAAATACCAGGTGGAAAGACAGGGGACAAACCTAGTGATGACTTTTCTATTAAAAGAGGACCACACACCCTTAGACGAATAACCAAATCCGAGTCTGTAAATCTTTCAAGGGTCGTATTCTTGATCTATTTACATATAAGAAGAGGATGGGGCCCAGCTACCTTTAACAGAGATGGGTCATGCACTTTAGTGATTGCCAGTCCCTTCAAAATATACAACACCATGTTAAGTTGGGTCGACATAGCAGCTCAGGTAAATTATAACAATTAGAATCCACCCTGATGAGGATTGATCCCAAGACCATCATGTGAGTGTCTAGCCACTATACTACCATGGCTCTCTCACCTGCCTCCAGTGTTGGTCACTTTTTAGAAAGCAGGGTTCTTACATGTGTGGCTGGTGAAACAAGTTGGGGCTCCTCCTCCTCCTCCCCCCTCCTCCTCCCCCTCCTCCCCCTCCCCTCCCCCTACTCCTCCTCCTCCTCCTCCTCCAGAATGTTGTTTTAGACGTAATTGTGTTGTGCCTGTTTACTGCAGGGCTGTGATATTTGCACCGACTTTGGCAGGCATTTGTTGGCCGGGTTACCTTCCCAAAAATTGGGCTTTGAGTTGCAGGATTTGAGAATCACTGTGGGTGGTTAGTTTAGAATGTAAGTTACATAATGTGACCTCAGGGTTAGAGCTTGGGAGAATTTAATCACACCCCACCCAGAAAGGCATACCTGTCAACAAATGTCAGGAAGAAGGTGGATGTTTTCGGCCGAAAAGTGCAAATATCGCAGTTCTGCTCTAAACAGACACAAACAATTTCATCCAATGCTAAAAGTATCGGAATGTAAACAATATAAAATAAAAGAAAGTAATGCAGCTTTACAGAACAGAATTACGAAACATACAGAAGAAGAAGAAGAAAACACAAGAGAATAAGGGAAGTGTCATTGTGAGTTAACATTTCAAACTGTCATTTGAACCTGGACAATGACAGAAAAAGAGAAAAGAAAAATCACAACAACAGAAATGAGATTCCTGAGAAGAATACTCAATGTACCAAGAAGATAGGAAATCAGAAATGAAGAAATCAGGACTAAAGTTGGGGTTATAGCAGCACAAGATTATATTATAAATCAGCAAGTCAAATGGTTTGGCCATGTAACTAGGTTACCAACTAGCAGTATACCACAACAAGCAATGGTGTACAGACCAAATGGAAGCAGAAGAAGAGGCCAACCACGTAAACGATGGACGGGGAATAGCAAGTCCATGGGAATATCGATACATGAAGCCTATAAATGGACACTCTCCCACTGTTTTATACTTCACCTCAACACTGCAAGGCACAAGACGAACAAGATGAGATAAGATGAGATGAGATTTGAACAAGCGAGTGATTTGTAGCTGTGGTTTGTGAATCTTCTTGAAGACTGTCATTTTAACTCTCACGCGTCGGCTTTCAGGTAGCTTGAGCCCCAGTATGGCATGTATCTATTGGAGTGAGGCTGGTACAGAGAGGGTCCTCCTGACTCAAAACCAAATATTCCTGACACAATACCAAAGATTCCTGACTCAATACCCCAGACTCCTGAGACAATACCAGAGACTCCTGACTCAATACCAAAGACTCCTGACTCAATACCACCAAAGATTCCTTACTCAATACCAAAGATTCCTGACTCAATACCAAAGATTCCTGACTCAATACCAAAGATTCCTGACTCAATACCACAGATTTCTGACTCAATACCAAAGATTCCTGACTCAATACCAAAGATTCCCGACTCAATACCAAAGACTCCTGACTCAATACCAAAGATTCCAGACTCAATACCAAAGACTCCTGACTCAATACCAAAGACTTCTGACTCAATACCAAAGATTCCTGACTCAGTACCAAAGATTCCTGACTCAGTACCAAAGATTCCTGACTCAATACCAAAGATTCCTGACTCAATACCAAAGATTCCTGACTCAATACCAAAGACTTCTGACTCAATACCAAAGATTCCTGACTCAATACCAAAGATTCCTGATACAATACCAAAGACTCCTGACTCAATACCAAAGATTCCTGACTCAGTACCAAAGACTCCTGACTCAATACCAAAGATTCCTGACTCAATACCAAAGATTCCTGATACAATACCAAAGACTCCTGACTCAGTACCAAAGATTCCTGACTCAATACCAAAGATTCCTGATACAATACCAAAGACTCCTGACTCAATACCAAAGACTCCTGACACAATACCAAAGTACCATCTCCACAGTGATTGTGTTGTAAAGCTGCCCTTCCCCTCTCCAAGCTCTGAAACCAATGGGGTGTGCAGGACAGGTACTGGAACCTCACGTCTGTGGAGAGGCATGTTTGAATGTAGCCAGGTCATGGTTCAGCACAGAAAAAAATAGCCTTAAGAAAAGACTGTGATTGAGGAAGCTAGAGTGTCTTTCATCTCTCTCTAATGCTTTCTCTCTCCCTCTGTTCAGCCTTCTCTGTTTTTCCCTCTATCTCTTTTCTTTCTCACCCCAACATCTCTCTCCCCTTCCCTGTCTCATTTATCTGTTTTTCCCTTTTCCCCTGTCTCTTTTTCATTCTCTGTATATCTTCTTCTTCTTCTTCTTCTTCTTCTTCTTCTTCTTCTTCTTCTTCTTCTTCTTCTTCTTCTTCTTCTTCTTCTTCTTCTTCTCAGCGTTCCGAGCCATTGAGGTTCTTTGCTGAGGTTCTTTTCTCTGTGTATATATATATATATATATATATATATATATATATATATATATATATATATATATATATATATATATATATATCTTATGTGGAGGAGTGCAATTGGGAAGGTACAAGCCTTATCCTGATATGAGGAAATGCAAACTAAAGACTAAACATCATGGCAGGGCAGATTAGGCCTAATCTTTGGTTGGCAACTGGTCTAGGATGGAAGCTCCAACAGGCAGACAGTTAGAACATTGCTTTGCTGATCCGACAACTTCTGCAGCTTGTCTTGTTCCAGACGTAGTGGTTTTACCCTTCCTCTGTAGTAAACTAGACAGGCAGAGAGAGGGGTCATGCTGCATGGGCAACACATGGTCTCTACAATTCAGCCCTGGCTGTGTGCTATGGAGAGGTTATAGTGCTTTTGTTTTAAAGCTTAGTAACTATTGTCTGTCAAGACAGCAAAGTGCCAGTATATATACATATTCCATAGTCACAGAACTCTTCTCAACGCTATTATATTAGAACATTAGCAACAGGTAACAAACAATGACACAAGCAGAAAGGAAAACAAGACAGTTTTGCTTTGTTTTTTTGTTTTTTTCAGAGGAGCCTGAGTTGGCAGAAGAAATTGATGATGGCCAGTACGTGCTGCTAAAGAAACCTGATGAAGGCTTGGAGCAAGCTGCCGCAACCAGAAGGTCAAACAAGAAGAACCGGCGACCCAGAAAACAGTCATCTGTAAGTGTATAGAAATTAATATCCGAACTGCGGCTCACTAGTCACAGGATTATTAATTTCAGCCAGGCCTAATATAGCCTCTTATAAGGTTGAACCAGTTAGGGGTAATAGAATGGAATATGGACTTGGTCACAGGATTATTTATCTAAGCCAGGCGAGGGACCCTAATATAACTTCTCTGCTGAGGTTGAACGGGGTAGGGGCCATGGTATAATAGAGGTAGATTGTTCAGGATGTTAAGTTAGATGAGAAGGTTTCCGTGGTTGAGTCCAGCATGTGCTAGTGTAGTTGAGTCCAGCACGTGTTAGTGTGGTTTAGTCCAACACATGCCAGTGTGCTTGAAATTTGTGGAAGCCTAAAGAAATGAAACTTAGCACCAAATTTGGAATGTTTAGCTCCAGAATTTAAATAGTACTGCTATAGGGACCAGAAACATGGATAATGACTAAAACATTTGCTCATAAACTAGAAACATTTAGACACCAGTAAAAGCAGAAAAAAAATCCAGTCCAGTCTTTACGAAAATAAATAATCATGTGGCCTCGTTGAACCTGCTTCTACAACGTCGGTTATAATGGAGATTTTTTTGGTGAGTTTTGATATTCTTTCCTTTCTTTGTTCTCTTTCGAGTTAGTCTTAAACAGGACTCAAACAAAAAGTTAGTTGTGTGTCCTTTATAGAATGTTGCAGTCAATCCCAGCATGTCTTGGTGGTTTGTTACTTCCTAGGCAATTTTACATTCAAATAAAGAAGGCACAAACAATAGGCTGCACAATTTATGGCCTGGCATATTTTGCTGAATCGTTGATTTTTCCCCTGTTATTTACATTTGCCGTAGTGGAGTTCGCTGTTAGGTATATGCACTGTGCCTGTTTTTAATTCTCTCTCACTTTTTGGCAGGAGTCACATGTAACAAACTGTTGTTATTTCCTATTTTTATATCCTGCTGCAGATGTTACTGCTATTGTTGAAGCTAAACACAACTTTATGAATTGTGTTTGTTGTTGCATATCCTTTACAGGACATCACAGTCAACACCAGAATTTTTTGCTGTCGTGATCTCTTGGCAAGTTTACATTCAGTAGTTTGCCATTGCTTTCTGAACGACCAGCACCTATACCATTTTGTAAAATACCAACACTAGGCGGACTGCTGCCAAATCGCCCATAGCTGTGTTTCGAACACTGGTATGTAGGATTATGGACCTTTGCCATGGAGCCGGCTATTAATTAATTTGGAACCCCTACAGGAATTCAGGTCACCTCCTGATGAAAACATCTAAACATTTATTTATTGTGTTTACATTTCCAATAGGTGAAAAAGGTCACCCTGTCTCCCGACATGGTGCAGCAGTTAACAGAGCTAGGTCTGAAGGCTCCAAACTCCATATCTGAAGTCTCCGAGGCCCTTGAAAGTCTAAGACTGAAAAAGGTTGGTGTTTTCAATTTGTTGTGTTGCTTATCCATCAAGAATGATGATAACCATTCATTTCATCCAGTGGGGTTGAAAGTATGGAGCCATGAGTTCTAAGATGGCTGATAAGGCCTATTTTGGCTCAAAAACCAAATTTGTTGTGGATGTTAGAAAGGTTGAACAAGAAGAAAATTATTAGCTTTAGGAACATTATCTTGACTTTAGCACAATTGTGGTGAAAATATCTGGTAAAACACATCAAGGGCAGAAGTAGAAGAAAGTTAGTTGTATATCCTTTTCAGGACATTGCAGTCAACTCAAGTTTTTGGTGTTTTTGATTTCTTGGCAAGTTTGCGTACAGTAGTTTGCCATTGCTTTCTGAACGACTGGCACTCAAACCATTTTATGAAAACCAGTGCAAGGTGGTCTGCTTCCAAATCGCACACAGCTACGTATTGAACACGGTCTGCAGGATTGAGAATTGCATTTGTAACCCCTTCACCACAGTAGAAGAAAACCAAATATAATTCAGGAGCCAGCCTTGTTTTCTTCACAGCCAGCATATTTTTGTTGTTGTTGCAAATATGAGCTAAATAAAAAACATTTGAAAATTCAGATGCAAATATTTTCAGGTGCCATGGCAATTGGGCGCACTGTATTTTTCAACCTCTGATTAAGGGCTTATTAGAAGCAAATAAATTATGTATAAATACTTTAAATTGATGACAAGTGAATTAGGTATACTTTAAATTGATGACAAGTGAATTAGGTACTTTACTTTAAATTGATGTCTGTAGCAAATAAATTATGAATAAATACTTTAAATTGATGTTTGTAGCAAGTAAATTAGGTATAAATACTTTAAATTGATGTTTGTAGCAAGTAAATTAGGTATAAATACTTTAAATTGATGTTTGTAGCAAGTAAATTAGGAATAAATACTTTAAATTGATGTTTGTAGCAAGTAAATTAGGAATAAATACTGTAAATTGAGACGTGAAAGTTGACAAAACGTGACCTCCCATGCTTATTGGCATGGCACATGATGATGATGATTGCATTTATCCGATTGAAAACATGCTCTATTTGTTTATTAATTTCTGTAATCAAATTTATGTTAAATACTGCCACATATGACCACGTCACCCACCGAGCACCAACTGATCTATAAAGATTTAGGTCAAGTACCATATAATTTAGGCATCGTAAGACCTGTAAAAGGATCCTTTGTTTTTGTGTATTTGTTTGGTTTTCTTCTTCTTCTGTGTTCATCCGGATTTTTTTTCCGGATGTGACTGCGTTGTGCCTGTTTACAGCAGAGCTGCGTTCTTGCGCCGTTAGGCCGACACATCCGACTTCTGTGGGCATTTGTTGACCGGGTTAACCTTCCCGGTGTTTGGTTTTTATTTTTTTACTGCTAAGTGTTACTGTGTATTTATTTGGTTTTTATTTTTTTACTGCTAAGTGTTACTGTGTATTTATTTGGTTTTTATTTTGTTACTGCTAAGTGTTACTGTGTATTTATTTGGTTTTTATTTTTTTTTTACTGCTAAGTGTTACTGTGTATTTATTTAGCTTTTATTTTTTTTACTGCTAAGTGTTACTGTATATTTATTTGGTTTTTATTTTTTTATTTTTTACAGCTAAGTGTTACTGTGTATTTATTTGGTTTTTATTTTTTTTTACTGCTAAGTGTTACTGGGTATTTATTTAGTGTTTATTTTTTATTTTTTTACTGCTAAGTGTTATTGTGTATTTATTTGGTTTTTATTTTTTTTATTGCTAAGTGTTACTGTGTATTTATTTTGTTTTTATTTGTTTTTATTATTTTACTGCTAAGTGTTACTTTGTATTTATTTGGTTTTTATTTTTTTACTGCTAAGTGTTACTGTGTATTTATTTGGTTTTTATTTTTGTTACTGCTAAGTGTTACTGTGTATTTATTTGGTGTTTATTTGTTTTACTGCTAAGTGTTACTGTGTATTTATTTAGCTTTTATTTTTATTTACTGCTAAGTGTTACTGTGTATTTATTTGGTTTTTATTTTTTTATTTTTTTTTAACTTATAAGTGTTACTGTGTATTCATTTGGTTTTTATTTTTTTTACTGCTAAGTGTTACTGTGCATTTATTTGGTTTTTATATTTTTACTGCTAAGTGTTACTGTGTATTTATTTGGTTTTTATTCTTTTACTGCTAAGTGTTACTGTGCATTTATTTGGTTTTTATATTTTTACTGCTAAGTGTTACTGTATAACAAGAGGCTAATTGTTTTCTCTGAAGATTCTCTTGGAACAAGAGCAACAAGCCAGCGAGGTGGCCAGCGATGCTGGCATCTCAGCCACAGAAAGTCTTATGTGTGAGATGTCCCGCCAGGTCAGCAAGACGGAGAGCTTTGAAGGAACTGCGGACACAAACCCAGGTGACCAGGTGTACGCAGACATTCTCCGTGAGTGCTTGGATGAGCAGAATGATCAGCCTGAAGGTTATGAGGCTGCAGGGGCTGTCGGCGGTTGTGAGGAGTTGTCAGAAATCCTGAGTCCCAACAGCGACTCAACTGTAGAAGGCGATGCCGGCTCTGTTGTGAGTCAGTCCTCAGTTTGTGACAGTTCTGAGAATGCTGGGTATTATGTTAGCAGATCCGAAAAAGTGAGGAAAAGAATAGACATTTTGCCTGCAGAAGTATCTAAGCATGGTTTTGGAATGGTAAAGACTTTGTAATCTGCCGTCTGCTCAGCGCTGGATTTCAGGAATGATGGTATCATCACATGTTCCTCACGGATATAGAACAATGGGCAATAATGACTGTTTGTCTTATCCCAGACATGGAGGACCTTCAAAGGCAGTAACCCCAGCCACAGAAGCAGGGAGTTCATCACTGTGTACAGACCAATGTCCTAAGACTGGACACCAAGATGCACCTGCAACATCAAGCTGTGACTTTCCTGCGCTGACACCAAAACGTGCATCCCCACCAGACAGTTTGTCACACACTGGCAAGAGATCTGTTTGGAAGCTGACAATGAATCCCTTACAGCCAGTTCAGCATGCCAACACTATTCTGCCTGTTTCTTCACCTGTCCAGCCTCATGGTACCTCAGCTTCTTTTGGACAGGTACAAAACGCTGCCATTCCAGCACCATGTTCATTATCTGGGCTTACGCTTGATAGCAATGATTTCCCTTCACTGTCTGAATCATTCAGTCGACCACGACAAGGATCAAACATATCCACACAATCATCTAGTGAAAGTTCAGCTCAAACAGAGCAGTTGTCCCACCCGTGCGATCCTGAATCAGATCCCCACACATCTAATCAGATCATAAACTTGATCAATCCTGCCCAAGCAGGCACCCAGACTGTCTTTCATGTGCCCCAGAGCTGTCCGCAGCAGATTGTCCCTGTGAGTGTAAGCATCCCTACTGCTCCTCTTACTTCCCAGAAATGCCCAGGAGCTCTACCACATGCTGACAGACTACTGCCCATGTCTCGGATTCCTTCCGTGGACAAGTCATCCACAGAGAAATGGGTTGAATCTAGTGTAGCCTACATTAAGGATTTAATCCCGGAGCACTGCATGGACCCTGTTACTGCAGCTTTGACAGAATCCACGAGATTATAAATATCAGACAGTGGGAGGATTTACACGTCTGTTTTCTTGTTTTACTAAATATAGCAATAGCGGGGTGAAGTGTTTATAAATATAAGACAGTTGGAGGAATTTACATGTCTATTTCTTGATTTACTAATTACAGCCATAGAGGCATGAAGTGTAAGATCCTCATATACATCAGGTCATGGTAACATGAGGTGGGTTGATCACTTCCCTCCCTCACCATTTCCCTTCCCATTTTACAAGGCTGGTTCAAACCCTGAGCAGAAACAAATCATGTCTCTACTCAGAACTGAACAAAGACCACTCTCTTGGTAAACAAATACACTAACCACTATGCCACTAAAGCATCTCTTTTTTTCTTCAATAAACGTGATAGAATGTTGCCCTGCTCACATTTCAAAGCCAGTGATTACAAAAAGCTGTACTTCACAAGATGAAAAGTAGCATATATAATTATCTACTTTCATTGAATGTCAGAAGGCGAGAACTGAAATGTTATATCAAACCGGTTCTGCTGTATAGCAGTGTATCTTGGAGTGAGAATGAGCTTGGAGTGTGAACAAGCTTGGAGGCAGCAGAAGTATGGTCTCTGAGGCCATTGTTGTTTATCCCATGGACGACCAGAGTAACTAACAATGAATGCCTGGAAGAGGTAAATGAACGTAGAACATCATTTCTCAGATACCATATCCCCGCCAGCTCCAGTGTATTCTAGAATGTTCCAGTGTTTCTCTTCCCATGGCAGAACCGAAGTTTGTTGACTGTTTCCTTCCAGTGTCTGTGATAAGTTTTCGCTGTGTCATGGCCTCTCTTTCAGAACATTTTCATTGTTTCTGTGAAAACAGAAAGACGTGATAGTCAATTTAAAATTACCTTGGTAATTTGTACATTGTGCATTTCAGCTATAACGATTCATTGTTTGCTTCATTTGATGTTGATTGACTTCAGTAGCATGCAGCTGACGAGATAGCGAAATACCAGGCAATAAATTGTTTAATCTACTGTTTGTGTCTTCATTGTTCAAGCTGTCCATTTTGGCTGTCCGTAACATTAGTAACATCCTTCGGCAAGTTGTCCATTTTGGCTGTCCGTAACATTAGTAACATCCTTTGGCAAGTTGTCCATTTTGGCTGTCCGTAACATTAGTAACATCCTTCGGCAAGTTGTCCATTTTGGCTGTCTGTAACATTTGTAACATCCTTTTGTAAGGTCACATTTATGTGTCTTAAGACGCATTAAGCCCAAAGTAAGGAGCCAGCAGAATCATAGGTGAGAATGCAGATGTTGTCATTGTGGGGATAGACTTAATGACAAATATGTGTGAAGATAGCCATCATTGTGGGGATAGACTATAATAAATATGTGTGAAGATAGTCATCATTGTGGGGATAGACTAAATGACAAAGGTGTATGAAGATAAGTCTTCATTCTGGGGATAGATTAAATGACACATTTGTATGAAGATAGTCTTCATTGTGGGGATAGTCTAAATGACACATTTGTATGAAGATAGTCTTCATTGTGGGGATAGTCTAAATGACACATTTGTATGAAGATAGTCATAATTGTGGGGATAGAGTAAATGACAAATGTGTATGAAGATAGTCTTCATTCTGGGGATAGATTAAATGACACATTTGTATGAAGATAGTCTTCATTGTGGGGATAGTCTAAATGACAAGTTTGTGTGAAGAGTCTTCATTGTGGGGATAGACTATAAATGGCAAATTTGTGTGAAGATAGTCTTCATTGTGGGGATAAACTAAATGACACATTTGTGTGAAGATAGTCATAATAGTGGGCACAGACTAAGTAACAACTTTTTATGAAGGTATGCATAATTGTGGTGACAAATTTGTTTCACGGTAGTCATTGTTGTGGGAATAGACTAAATAGCAGCTTAGTTTGAAGGTGAGGGTTTTGAAATTTGCCCTGTGCTTCCATGTTAACCCAGCTTACAGTAGGTACCGGGAAACATCTTGAGAAGTCAAGGCGGCCGGCGTGATGTGGACCATATCAGCCACTGAGTGCCGGTTGGTCTCTAACAACATGGGTCTAGCAACATGGGTCTAGCAAGATGTGTTCAGTGCACATGAAGGCGTGTAGAAGATCCCTGCACTTCGTTTTGTTTGAAGCTGGAGATCATCAGAAACATATATATACAGTATTTTATTTTCTTGAAGATGGAGATTGTCAGAAATATATGTATACAGTATTGGTTTTGAAGATGGAGATCGTCAGAAATATATGTATACAGTATTGTATTTGAAGATGGAGATCAATTGTCAGAAATATATGTATACAGTATTGTGTTTGAGGATGGAGATCGTCAGAAATATATGTATACAATATTGTGTCTGAAGATGGAGATCGTCAGAAATATATGTATACAGTATTGTGTTTAAAGATGCATACCATCAGAACCATATGTATCATCATCATCATCATCATGTGCCATGCCGATAAGCGTTGGCGGTCATGTTTTGCCATCTCACGCGATGACCCGAGTCATGAATTAGCTCAGTGTTCTTTTCTCGACCATACATAGCCAAGCCATCCAGGTATTTACTTCTCTGTCCTCCCCTTGTTCCCTTTCCCTCGATCTTGCCAGTTGTCACCAAGTTCTCCAATTTATTTCTTCTCATAAAACATATGTGTACAGTATTTTGTTTGAAGCTGGAGATGGTCAGAAACATATGTATACAGTATTTTGTTAACTAAAAAACATCCATTATGAAGTCACTTTAATTAATATTGTTTGTACATAAATCAGAGTTTTTTTTATATGCATCCATTATGATGTACATACACCAAAGTTATTTAAATTCATCCATTATTATGTACTTACACCTGAGTTTTTTAAATGCTTCTGTTATGATGTACATAAACCAAAGTTATTTAAATGCTTCTGTTATGATGTACATAAACCAAAGTTATTTAAATGCTTCTGTTATGATGTACATAGCCAAAGTTATTTAAATGCTTCTGTTATGATGTACATAGCCAAAGTTATTTAAATGCTTCTGTTATGATGTACATAAACCAAAGTTATTTAAATGCTTCTGTTATGATGTACATAAACCAAAGTTATTTAAATGCTTCTGTTATGATGTACATAAACCAAAGTTATTTAAATGCTTCTGTTATGATGTACATAGCCAAAGTTATTTAAATGCTTCTGTTATGATGTACATAAACCAAAGTTATTTAAATGCTTCTGTTATGATGTACATAGCCAAAGTTATTTAAATGCTTCTGTTATGATGTACATAAACCAAAGTTATTTAAATGCTTCTGTTATGATGTACATAAACCAAAGTTATTTAAATGCTTCTGTTATGATGTACATAACTAAAGTTATTTAAATGCTTCTGTTATGATGTATATAAACCAAAGTTATTTAAATTCTTCTGTTATGATGTACATAACTAAAGTTATTTAAATGCTTCTGTTATGATGTACATAAACCAAAGTTATTTAAATGCTTCTGTTATGATGTACATAAACCAAAGTTATTTAAATGCTTCTGTTATGATGTACATAAACCAAAGTTATTTAAATGCTTCTGTTATGATGTACATAAACCAAAGTTATTTAAATGCTTCTGTTATGATGTACATAAACCAAAGTTATTTAAATGCTTCTGTTATGATGTACATAAACCAAAGTTATTTAAATGCTTCTGTTATGATGTACATAGCCAAAGTTATTTAAATGCTTCTGTTATGATGTACATAAACCAAAGTTATTTAAATGCTTCTGTTATGATGTACATAACTAAAGTTATTTAAATGCTTCTGTTATGATGTACATAAACCAAAGTTGTTTAAATTCTTCTGTTATGATGTACATAACTAAAGTTATTTAAATGCTTCTGTTATGATGTACATAAACCAAAGTTATTTAAATGCTTCTGTTATGATGTACATAAACCAAAGTTATTTAAATGCTTCTGTTATGATGTACATAAACCAAAGTTATTTAAATTCTTCTGTTATGATGTACATAAACTAAAGTTATTTAAATGCTTCTGTTATGATGTACATAACTAAAGTTATTTAAATGCTTCTGTTATGATGTACATAACTAAAGTTATTTAAATGCAACCGGTATAAAGTCACTTTCAATGAGATTGTTTGTACAGCCACCAAAATTATTTAAATACAAAAATGCTCTTAATTCCCTCAGTACCAAGCAGTCATGACTTCAACATTTCCTGTCCCAGAGGTGCTATACTGTAAAGTAGCAATCGTTGGATCTGCATGAGTTAATAGACCTGCGTGGCACCAGGAGGACCTATGTGGCAGCAGGAGTTAAAATTTGATTGCGATAAAGTGTGCTTGGTTTGGTTTGGGTAAAGAATAATTTTCATTGCTCATGGATATCTGCAAAGGTGCTTCAGTCTACTGTGCTCCCATGGATCAATCAATCAATCAATCATGTGCCATGCCGGAAAGCGTGGGCGGTCATGACTCGCCATTTCAGTCGATCACCAGACACCATACATCTAAGCCGCTTTGCCTCCCAAAGTGTGGATAATTGCAACAGAAGAATGGGACAGAAGAATTTAAGAAATGTGTATCTTGCTTAGAGTAGAATCAAATGCACAGTGCATTCTTGGTACTGGTAGAGTTCAGTTTATTGGTTTTTGTGATGATCATTTTTTGATACTTGGTCAGTGAGCAGGTTGTCTAGATGATCCCATGGATCACACGAGGGGAATTTTAGCAGGGTGCACAAACTCTGTAGCATATGCTGAAAATATTCTTTTGTGGGTTGGTTAGTTAGTTGTATATCCTTTACAGGACATAGCATTCAGCTCCAGCATTGTTTGGCTATTTGTGATTCCTGGGTAAGTTTAAGTTCAGTAGTTTGCCATTGCTTTCTGAATGACCAGCACTCATACCATTGAATGAAAATTGACACAAGGCAGTCTGCTTCCATATCGCCCGCAGCAATGTTTCAAACATGGTGTGCAGGATTATGAATTACATTCGTAACCTCTTTGCCGTGGGTAGGCTTTCAAAATTGTAAATTAAACCTGGATAGTGGTCTGTTTGGCCTGCTTTTTTTCTTTGTGCATCTGACATGGGATGTTGGATATGGGCCACATGGTATGGGATGTTGGATATGGGCCACATGGTATGGGATGTTGTATATGGGCCATATGGTATGGGATGTTGGATATGGGCTACATGGTATGGGATGTTGGATATGGGCCACATGGTATGGGATGTTGTATATGGGCCACATGGTATGGGATGTTGGATATGGCCACATGGTATGGGATGTTGGATATGGACCACATGGTATGGGATGTTGGATATGGGCCACATGGTATGGGATGTTGGATATGGCCACATGGTACGGGATGTTGGATATGGGCCACATGCACCTAGCATGGGATGTTGAATGTGTGTCATGTGCACATGGCATGGGATGTTGGATATGGGCCATATGGTATGGGATGTTGGATATGGGCCACATGGTATGGGGTGTTGGATATGGGCCACATGGTATGGGATGTTGGATATGGGCCACATGGTATGGGATGTTGGATATGGGCCACATGGTATGGGATGTTGGATATGGGCCACATGGTATGGGATGTTGGATATGGGCCACATGGTATGGGATGTTGAATATGGGCCACATGGTATGGGATGTTGGATATGGGCCACATGGTATGGGATGTTGTATATGGGCCACATGGTATGGGATGTTGGATATGGCCACATGGTATGGGATGTTGGATATGGGCCACATGGTATGGGATGTTGGATATGGGCCACATGGTATGGGATGTTGGATATGGGCCACATGGTATGGGATGTTGGATATGGGCCACATGGTATGGGATGTTGGATATGGGCCACATGGTATGGGATGTTGGATATAGGCCACATGGTATGGGATGTTGGATATGGCCACATGGTATGGGATGTTGGATATGGGCCACATGGTATGGGATGTTGGATATGGGCCACATGGTATGGGATGTTGGATATGGGCCACATGGTATGGGATGTTGGATATGGCCACATGGTATGGGATGTTGGATATGGGCCACATGGTATGGGATGTTGGATATGGGCCACATGGTATGGGATGTTGGATATGGGCCACATGGTATGGGATGTTGTATATGGGCCACATGGTATGGGATGTTGGATATGGGCCACATGGTATGGGATGTTGGATATGGCCACATGGTATGGGATGTTGGATATAGGCCAAATGGTATGGGATGTTGGATATGGGCCACATGGTATGGGATGTTGGATATGGCCACATGGTATGGGATGTTGGATATGGGCCATATGGTATGGGATGTTGGATATGGGCCACATGGTATGGGATGTTGGATACGCGCCACATGGTATGGGATGTTGGATATGGGCCACATGGTATGGGATGTTGGATATGGGCCACATGGTATGGGATGTTGGATATGGGCCACATGGTATGGGATGTTGGATATGGGCCACATGCACCTAGCATGGGATGTTGAATGTGTGTCATGTTCACATGGCATGGGATGTTGAATGTATGTCCCATGCACATGAGTTCTCTGAGATTTGTTACCCTTGTCTGAGAAGGGTAGATGTATGTTCCACTGCCCCAGGATCAAAGGGGAATATACCAAAATGTTTATGATTGTGAAAAAAAAAATGCTTACCATCCACACATGAATGAAATCAGTTCTGCTCCAGATAGAGGCAGACACCATACATCTAAGCCGCTTTGCCTTGTGTCAATTTTCATACAATGGTATCTTCTTCTTCGTTCATCCGGATTTTTTTTTCGGATGTGACTGCATTGTGCCTGTTTACAGCAGAGCTGCGTTCTTGCGCCGTTAGGCCGACACATCCGACTTCTGCGGGCATTTGTTGACCGGGTTAACCTTCCCGGGATACAATGGTATGAGTGCTGGTCATTCAGAAAGCAATGGCAAACTACTAAACTTAAACTTGCCCAGGAATCAAAGAAGATTGGGACAGAAGAATTTAAGAAATGTCTATCTTGCTTAGAGTAGAAACAAATTCACAGTGAGTTCTTGATACTGGAAGAGTTCAGTTTGTTGGTTTTTGTGATGATTATTTCTTGATATTTGGTCAGTGGGCAGGTTGTCTAGGTCATTTTAGCGTGCCTGGTTTCTACTGGGTATAGGGTTATTGATTTGAGATGTGTTTGTTGTATTGTAGCATGTATGAAGATGGTTTGTAACTTATTAGTTTGTATCTTTTTATAGTGGTATATTCCTAGTTTGCATCGTTTTGTTTTCTTGATATATTTTAAGTTTGTGCGCAGGTGTTTTAATTTTAAGGCATGGTGATCTTCCTAATGTATGTTAAGCTGTTTGTATATATCGTTTAACTTTGAGCAAAGATTGTTAATCTTTGTTTGTTTGTTTTGGATGTTTTATGTGAAGGTAGTTAGCATCTTCTTAGCATATGGGAATCTTATTTAACCATATTGTTTCACGCTGTGTTGTGGCCATGGGGTTACGAATGCAATTCACAATCCCACAATCCCACATTCGAAACACAGCTGTAGGTGATTTGTAAGCAGACCACCTTGAGCTGGTACGAGTGCTGGCCATTCAGAAAGCAATGGCAAACTACTGAACATAAACTTGCCAAGAAATCACAAACATGAATGCTGGGGTTGACTGCAACATCCTGTAAAGGATATGCAACTAACTTATTTTCCCATGCTGATAGTTTGTGTCAGAACATGGGTTGAGTATTTGTCACTATATGTCTAATTTATATTGCTTGTTCAGAATGGCAAAATCAGGTTATGCAGATGGCATGAATAAGCTTAGCAATTTATATTGCTTGTTGAGATTGGCAGAGATAGTTATGCTGATGGCATGGATTAGCTTAGCAATTTATATTGCTTGTTCAGAATGGCAGAGACATTTATGCTAATGGCATGGATTAGCTTAGCAATTTATATTGCTTGTTCAAAATGGCAGACACAGTTATGCTGATGGCATGGATTAGCTTAGCAATTTATATTGCTTGTTCAGAATGGCAGAGACGTTTATGCTAATGGCATGGATTAGCTTAGCAATTTATATTGCTTGTTCAAAATGGCAGACACAGTTATGCTGATGGCATGGATTAGCTTAGCAATTTATATTGCTTGTTCAGAATAGCAGAGACATTTATGCTGATGGCATGGATTAGCTTAGCAATTTATATTGCTTGTTCAAAATGGCAGACACAGTTATGATGATGGCATGGATTAGCTTTGCAATTTATATTGCTTGTTCAGAATGGCAGAGACATTTATGCTGATGGCATGGATTAGCTTAGCAATTTATATTGCTTGTTCAAAATGGCAGACACAGTTATGATGATGGCATGGATTAGCTTTGCAATTTATATTGCTTGTTCAGAATGGCAGAGACATTTATGCTGATGGCATGGATTAGCTTAGCAATTTATATTGCTTGTTGAGATTGGCAGAGACATTTATGCTAATGGCATGGATTAGCTTAGCAATTTATATTGCTTGTTCAAAATGGCAGACACAGTTATGCTGATGGCATGGATTAGCTTAGCAATTTATATTGCTTGTTCAGAATAGCAGAGACATTTATGCTGATGGCATGGATTAGCTTAGCAATTTATATTGCTTGTTCAGAATGGCAGAGACATTTATGCTAATGGCATGGATTAGCTTAGCAATTTATATTGCTTGTTCAAAATGGCAGACACAGTTATGCTGATGGCATGGATTAGCTTAGCAATTTATATTGCTTGTTCAGAATAGCAGAGACATGTATGCTGATGGCATGGATTAGCTTAGCAATTTATATTGCTTGTTCAAAATGGCAGACACAGTTATGATGATGGCATGGATTAGCTTTGCAATTTATATTGCTTGTTCAGAATGGCAGAGACATTTATGCTGATGGCATGGATTAGCTTAGCAATTTATATTGCTTGTTCAAAATGGCAGACACAGTTATGATGATGGCATGGATTAGCTTTGCAATTTATATTGCTTGTTCAGAATGGCAGAGACATTTATGCTGATGGCATGGATTAGCTTAGCAATTTATATTGCTTGTTCAGAATAGCAGAGACATTTATGCTGATGACATGAATAAGCTTAGCAGTGTATATTGCTTGTTGAGATTGGCAGAGACATTTATGCTGATGGCATGGATTAGCTTGGGATAGTTGCTTGGGCTGGAGTCTTCAGAATTAGAGCAGGGCATTGAAGACTCGGAGCAGTGGGTCTTGCTTAATCTGCTGCAGGTTGCAGCTGTGGGGCAAACCTCTGAGCATGTCCAGAGGGACTGTTCTGGCTGAGTCAGAGGAGATCTGGCCAACAAGAGCAAGCCTTCAAGTTAAACTCTGGGGACTCAGTGAGGACCTCAAGCGAACTGCCCTGTTCATGACCCATAGACGCATCACAAACATCGATCACAGAAGAAGAAGGAGGAGAAGAAGAAGACAAAGAAGAAGAAAGAAGATGAATGTATGGTTATTAAATTGTAACCACATTGTTCTCTTAGATGGTCTGATGTTGTTATTGTCCCATTTTATGTGCAGATTATAAGCAATATTTCATTAGTGTAGATGAAGTTGTATTTGTTGTTTGTTAGCTGTTATCCTGGCAATTGGTAATTCAGTAGAATGTCCCTTGCAGAACTCCGCTCCCATAACAACCATCCGGATAACTTCTCGGTAATAAGCAAGATGTCCTCAGTGTTATCCTGTGGGAGCATATTCTTGATAACTTTACATCATCTGTGGAGGCTTTCATGTATGGGGATTTAGTATATAGTGGCTTTCATTTGTGGGGGATTTCATAGCTATTAACATTTATAGGGCTGACCATTTTGAATAGAATGCATTATTAACTTTTGTTTCATAGATTCTAAAGATATGTATTTGATTTTGTTACCAGCACTAAGTGATAACCATTGGAAGTTATTGTACATTATATTTGAATACTGAAATCATGTGGGTAGATATCTATATTTGAAAATCTACCATAGTCCATATTCATTATGTTTTTATTTGTGAAGTCAAAAATTGAATTGCATGGCACTGTTTCGCCATGATTTTACCTGACATTTTTGTCCCTTTTACATTCTGGAGCCCCTGAGTATGCCCTGTCTACCTACACAGCAGCAGATGATTGTCTCTGTTAGTGTGATCCTTGAGAACATGCAGCAGGGGCATCAGCCTGTTCTCCAGACTGGCCCATGCTTACTCCTTGGAGAGGACACGCCTTCACCATTGGAGTTGACACAACACAAAGAGTGTCATCTTTATCCTTAGATCTATCTACCTTATGGGACTCTTTCAGTATCTGTACTGTGGCCAGCGGGGGTTGTGGTTAAATCTCTTTCAGTATCTGTACTGTGGCCAGCGTGGGTTGTGGTTAAATACAGTCTTCTCTACTGATGCCTCAAAGACAGTTTTTTTCTGCTCTCGCTTTGAACTTGACCATAGTCCATCCTAGACTGATTTGTTTGTGTGGGCCAACTTTCCTTATTACCAGTGTCCCTCACCTTAAACATCCGGAGTGCTGATGTTGAGTTAGCGGGTTCAACCCCTACACCAGTCAGCTGGACTAAAATGTTGACATCTTGCCCTGGACTTGGGGACATAAATTACAAGTACCTGAGAAGTCAGAGTGGGTTGGCCTGATGGTGAGGGACACTGTTAATAGGGAAAGCTAATCCACACACAAAAATCAGTCCAGTGCGCACTAGAAGTAGTAGCATGTGTATGACTATGCTTGAGTTCAAAGCAAGCACACGCCACACAACAAATCATATGATTTCTAACTCTGCTGAACCTTGGGTTAGTTTAGGTTAGTTTAGTTTAGTTTAGTTTAGTTTAGTTAGTTTAGTGACTTCGGTAACGAGATGCAGTGAAATATGCCAGGCCAGAAATTGTTCGACCTATTGTTATTTGTCTATTCCTTGTTTACATTCACAAAGAGAATACATTGCTTTAATAGAGTCGCTCCCAGCTAGGATACAGATTCAGATAAGTACCCTTAATATTGTCATGTAGTGTGTCTCAAGTAGTTTTGTGTTGGTTTGTGTTTGTTCTGTGCTGACGAAGGCTGCAACGTTAAATTTGTTTCTTGTAATCGTGTTTCAGTAAAGCTCACAATCTATTTCTCATTTTTTGGTGATTCATTCATTGCCTTTAATAACTAAGTGTTATTATTGATCAATAGAAAACCCTGTTGTAATAAATTCTTCATTAATTTAGGAACTGGAAGAAAGGAACCCCTTCAGTCCTCTGTGTCGAGGCAGACAACACACTCATTTTCAGGCATGTTCGTGTGCTGTCCATAATAACGGTAGAATACCATCCTATTACACGCTGTAAGGCACAAATGGCCATACGATGCGAGACCCATATTATTATATGCACTCACATATTTATACTTTATATGCACTCATACTGTATATGCACTGATCAGCACTCATGATTTATTTATGTAGTGAGTATCACACTGACCGAGGCTGCTTCCCATGACATTTCCTGGTTCCTGTTTTAAGGTGGGTCAGCCTAGGAACCCGGGTCAATGTTTAAAAGAATCTGTCACTATGTGGATGTGAATCCATGGCCATTGGGCTGCCAGGCGAGCATCTACCCACTGTGCTAACATGGCTTCTGTGCTGTCTGTACATGTGGGTGTTGACTGTGTACCATCATTGTGAATTACTGTGGCTCTCTTGCAATCTTGCATCACACAAAGTTTATCATCTTCAGCAGACTTCAGCATAGTAAAGATTATGGTCATCACTCCTTTCATAGCCAGACTGAAGTCCAATGGTTTCCAATGATACCATACATAGGGAGACTAGACTTACAAGCCAGCGCTATGAGGGAGACTAGACTCACAAGCTGACACTCGCAGGGAGACTAGACACAAGTTGACACTCATAGGAAGACTAGATTCACAAGCTGGCACTCATAGGGAGACTAGACTCACAAGCTGGCACTCATAGGGAGACTAGACTCACAAGTTGACACTCATAGGGAGACTAGACTCGCAGGCAGGTGCTCATTGTGAGACTAGACTCACAAGTTGACACTCGTAGGGAGACTAGACTCACAGGCTGTTGCTCCCTGATTTTATTTTTGAACTTATTTTGTTTTAAAAATAAAGAGTGTATATACATGATGTTGCAGTCAGTTTGCTTTTTGTTTGTTTGTGTTACATAATGTTGTCCTTTCTTTATGTCTGTTGTTGGTTTGTGTTACAGAATATTGCCCTTTGTTTATCTCTGTTGTTTGTATATATTAAAGAATGTTACACTTTATTTATGCTTGTTGTGTTTATGTTACAGAATGTTGCCCTTTGTTTATGTCTGTTGCTTGTTTGCGTTACAGGATGTTGCCCTTTGTTTATGTCTGTTGTTTGTTTGTGTTACATGATGTTGGCCCTTTTTATGTCTGTTGCTGGTTTGTGTTACAGAATGTTGCCTTTTGTTTATGTCTGTTGTTGGTTTATGTTACATAATGTTGCCCTTTGTTTATGTCTGTTGTTTGTTTGTGTTATTCTTCTCCTTCTTTTCCTTCTCCTCCTCCTCCTCTTCTTCTTCTCCTCCTCCGCTTCTTCATTGTCATCGTTGTTGATTTCTCGTCGTCCTCATCCTGTTCTCTACCAATCCAATTTATCGTTCATTTTCCTGATCTTTTCTTCCTTCTTCATGAACATCTTCACTTCCTAGAAAGTGATAGGCATTTCTGGCATTGCACGTGAAGTTCATCTATTTACATATCCGCCCCCCCCCTCTATCTCTCCCCTTTCCCCCCCCCCTCTAGAAATGGATTACTGTACAGGATATCCCCACAACCACACTCAGCCATTAGAACACACACATTACATTATTTATATAAATTGCATCTCAAGGAACAAGAGGAAATTCACCAAACGTGATGAATTACTTACCACCCACGTGACCAACCTATTTAGAATGTATTATCATTACGTAATACTGTGGGTTAGAACAAGAGTATCGGTAATTTCCCATTGAAATGTGGACAACGAATAAACGAAATAAAATTTAATAGAGGCATTCGGGGTGTAGTGTTATGGAGAAATGATAGAAAAACTTTATTGAAGAGTTGACAAATCAACTAGTCCTGAAAAATACAACGAAATAAACAAGACTTGAAGAAATCAAAAATCGAAGACAATCCAGTTTGGTCACAGACAGTAAGAATCACACACACACACACACACACACACAGAGTACCGAAGAAAACGATGGCGAGGGGCACTGGTAATAAAGAGAGCTAACCCAGACGTAAAATCATCAGTCCAGTGCACTCCCTAGCAACCAGTAGTAGTAGAAGCAAGTGTGTGGACTACACTTAAGTTCAAAGCGAGCCAACAAAAACAAGAATTAGTTTGTAGAATCAATAATATAGCCGCGCTGATCGGAAAGAAATCTACCACTACACACAAGCACACATCGCTAACACGCCAAAGTTCTTGTGGTAATACATCTTATGAGTTTTTAAAAAAAAATGTACAGCTGGTTATAGCTATACGGTATACCAAAAAGACCAGGAGCAATTGAATGTAAAGATGTTCGTACAATTAACCTCATAAACCATATCACTAAGTTTCTACTCAGAATCATAATGAGAAAAACCAGAAAGAAAATAAAACTGGAAATTAGTGAAGAACAGTATGAATTTGTGGAGGGAAAGGGCACAAAGAATGCAATTTATACATTACGGACACTAATAGAAAGGTCAATAGAGAAACAGAAAGACTTATATTTGTGCTTCATAGACATTTGATACAGTGAAATATGATGAACTGATTAAAATGTTGGAAGATATCAACAATGATAGGAAAGATTTAAGAATAATAAAGAATATTTACTAGAACCAAGTAGCAGCAATTGAAATGGGAAATAAAGAGGGTAGTTATGAACAGATAAAGCTAGGAGTAGGATAGGGGTGTGTCTTGTCACCCGATCTCTTGTCCCGATATAGATAAGTAATAATAAGGGAGATCAAAGAGACGCCAGGAATAATAGTTGGAGGTTATAATATAAATAATATACGCTATGAAGATGACACAGTATTGGTGGCAGATAACTCAACAGACTTACAACAATTGTTGGATATTGTAGTAACAGAAAGTGCAAGGAAAGAACTCTCCTTGAATATCAAGAAAACAGTAACAATGGTTATATCAAAGAAAATGGTGACGACAAAATGTGAAATAGAAATAGAAGGGAACATTTTTAACTAAGTGGATCATTTTAAATACCTCGGGGCATTTATAGCATCAGATGGAAGATGTACAACAGAGATTAAGAGCAGAATAGGGCAAGCAAAGGGCGCATTTCAGAAGATGAAGAATATCTTATGCAATAAGTCACTGTCACTGAATATAAGACAGAGAGTGCTGAAATGCTGTGTACAACCAGTTTTGCTGTATGGCAGTGAATCTTGGAATGTTAATGAACAAATTAGGAAGAAAGTAGAAGCAACAGAGATGTGGTTCTTGAGACGAATGTTGCGAATTCCTTGGACTGCCAGAGTAACTAACAACGACTGCCTGAGACAGGCTAATGAAACTTGAACATTATATACAACAATAAGAAATAGACAAACAAACAGCTTTCTTTGGTCATGTGATGGGAAGAGAGGCATTGGAGAACATCGTGACAACTGGGAAGATCGAGGGAAAGAGAGGCAGAGGCAAATTATGACACTAAATTTAAGTCAGGACTTATAAAGGAAATGTTTCTAGATCAAAGAAATACCTTTATTGTCATTTTGCAACACCTATTATGCAGGAAGTCGAAAGGTTAAATAGCCTTTTTCAGAAAAGTGAGGCAGATCCTCACGAATTACATGAACTATTTTTGCAGTATAAGAGTCTTAATGCGGCTTCCTGGCTTAGAGGTTAGCGACTTTTCTCCGTAATCTCGTATACTCTCGTAGGTAACGTGATGACGGTGAGAATCAGCAGTGGTTCGAATCGCATCGGTAACTTACGGGGTATGTGAGCCGGCCGCTCAGAAAGCAATGGCAAACTACTGAGCGTAATCTTGCCAAGAAATCAACATACATCTGAAAGGTGCTGGTGTTGACAGCGATGTCCTGTAAAGGATATGCAAAAAAAAAAAAAGTCTTAATAGTAGTATTTATGATGCCAATATCAGGTCAGGTCTTAGTCAGATATGACTGAGCTACCGTATAACAGTAGACGGTACTACCTGGTTTCTGTTAGCGCCGAACGTTGGGCGGCGCTTACCAAACCCGACACCCCATATTGTGCCAACGGCTTCGGGCGGAAGAGCGCAATTGGGAGGGTACAAGCCTTACCCTGGTGCGAGGAAATGCAAGCTAAAGACAAAATTGTCATGGCAGGGCAGACCAGGCCCTAAGCCTTGGTTGGCGACTGGTCTAGGATCGAAGCTCCGACAGGCGGACAGTTAGAGCATTGCTTTGCTGATCCGGCAGCTTCTGCAGCTTGTCTTGTTCCAGATGTAGGGGTGTTACCTTTCCTCTGGAGTGAACTGGGCAGGCCGAGAGAGGGATCATACTGCATGGGCAACACATGATCTCTATATTTTAGCCCAGGCTTTGTGCTATGGAGAGGCAATAACTCCATCCCTGGTCTTAACTGGTCTCGGAATCAAAGCGAGAGGCAACTGTTACGGGTTATAAGTCCCTGTCAGTTGGCGTAGACATGGGGCGCCACGCGTTGCCTCTGACGGGGGGAGACACCTATAGGTGTCACTGATCAGCTACCGCCCGCCTCAAGCTGGGCAGCCCCCAGCCAATTGGGTGCTGATCCGCCACAGCCTGCCTGCTTCAATGGGTGCTTGGGGCTAGGACAAAATCTGAATCGCAGGCTGTAAAACCAATGCACCAGGTACAAACAAAAATAAACATAGAAACCTCAAGCTACGGCTTGCAACCTGGAACGTGAGAACCATGTGTCCAGGATTTTCCACTGACTTGACCAATATTGACGATGTGAGAAAAACGGCTGTGATTGATGCCGAACTCAATCGGCTTAACATTGATATTGCTGGCCTGCAGGAGACTCGCCTCGCTGAGGAAGGGTCACTCAGGGAAAACAACTACACCTTTTTCTGGAAGGGTAGAGGGCAGGCAGAAAAAAGGCAACACGGTGTGGGCTTTGCAGTGAAGAATTCGCTACTGGGAATGATTGAAATTCCAGCAGGAGGAAATGAAAGACTATTATCCCTGCGCATGGCAACCTCTTGTGGGTTTGCCACCATTATTACTGCATATGCACCGACACTCGATTCCTCTGATGATGTGAAGGATTTGTTCTATGAGGAGTTAGACTCCGTGATCAAGGCAGTTCCAAAATCTGACTACATTTATATGCTCGGTGATTTCAATGCTCGTGTGGGCAAGGACTCGAGTTCATGGCCAGTGTGCCTTGGAAAATACAACATCGGTCGCATGAATGAAAATGGGCAAAGGCTGCTGGAACATTGCACCAGTAATGACCTATGTATTACAAACTCTTTTTTTAAAACAAAAGAGATGCATAAGGTCACATGGAAACATCCAAGATCCGGCCATTGGCACCAGCTGGACTTCATCATCACACGGAGACAACATCTGAACCATATATCATTGACTCGTAGTTACCACAGTGCTGACTGTAATACGGATCATTTTTTGGTTGTTGCAAGGGTTAGACTGAGACCAAAGAGAATCTACACAGCTAAACACAAATCTAGCCCCAGGATTAATATTATTAACACTCATGATCCTGAAAAGTGCTTTCAGTTTCAACAGCAACTTGAAGACGCTTTCACTGATACACCAGAAAATTGTACAGTAAATGAAAAGTGGGGTCAAATTAAGGAAACTCTTTATAAAACTGCCGTAGGGGTTTACGGCACTGTGGATCATAAGAGGCAGGACTGGTTTGCGGCCAACAACGAGACTCTGCAGCCCTTGATTGATAAGAAGAAGAAAGCTCTCTTAAGAAACAAGGAAAGACCAACGCGTAACACTCTGAGTGAGCTAAGGCAAGCTAGGAAGGATGTGCAAAAGGCTGCCAGGCAGTGTGCAAATGATTATTGGATCAAGTTATGTGAGTCCATTCAAATCGCAAGTGATAAGGGAGACATAAGAAGCATGTATGAAGGAATAAAGAAAGCCTGTGGTCCAGTGATCAAAAGAAGTGCACCATTGAAAACCTTGACTGGAGAAATCATCACTGATAAGAAACAGCAGATGGACAGATGGGTAGAGCACTATTTGGAGCTTTACTCAAGTGAGACCAAACTAGCGGATGATGCCCTCAACGCCATAGAGGCTCTACCAACTCTTGACCACCTGGACACACTTCCCACCCTAACAGAAGTTAAGTGTGATATAAATGAACTTGCATCTGGCAAGGCTCCAGGTAAGGATGGGATTCCAATAGAGGTTATCAGGAGTGGGCAAGACACACTCACTATACAGATCCACCAGCTAATAGAGCTATGCTGGCGTGAAGGACAAGTCCCACGGGATTTCAAAGATTCAAGCATCATAACGCGGTATAAGAACAAGGGCGATCGGAGCGACTGCAACAACTATAGTGGTATCTCAATTCTGTGTATTGTTGGAAAAGTATTTGCCAGAATTGTTCTACGCAGACTTCAAGTCCTAGGAGATCAAGTCTACCCCGAATCACAGTGTGGCTTTCGACAGAACCGGTCTACCACTGATATGATATTCTCATTGCGACAAATGCAAGAAAAATGTCGTGAACAGAATCAACCACTGTTTATTGCCTTCATCGACCTCACAAAGGCATTTGATTTGGTCAGTCGTGAGGGTCTGTTCAAGGCACTAAAGAAGATTGGCTGCCCACCAACTCTTCTGTCCATTGTGGAATCGTTCCACACAGGCATGAAGGGTATAATCAAGTTTGATGGTGCAACTTCTGAAGAATTTGAAATCAAGAGTGGAGTTAAGCAAGGTTGTGTACTAGCTCCCACCCTCTTTGGAATATACTTTTCACTTCTACTGAAATATGCATTTCGTGATCAGGATGGTGGTATATACATTCAATCACGCTCAGATGGCGGCCTCTACAATGCTCAGAGATTGAAGGCTAAGACCAAAATTAGGAGGGTACTGATCAGAGAGTTGCTTTTTGCAGATGATGCTGCAGTTACGACCCACTCTGAGGAAGAATTGCAATGTCTACTATCTGCATTCTCCAATGCTTGTTCTGAATTTGGTTTAACAATTAGCAAAAAGAAGACACAGATTATGTCACAAGGTGCACATGGGGTACCATCAATCTTTATTGACGACGCCGAACTAGAGATAGTAGACCATTTTACATATCTAGGATCAGTGGTAAATAGCAAATTATCCCTAGATCAGGAAATCAACATCCGGATTGGTAAGGCAGCAACAACAATGAACAGGTTAAGAAAAAGAGTCTGGGAGAACAGGAAGCTTACTGCCAAAACAAAAGTCCTAGTCTATCAAGCCTGTGTCCTTAGTACTCTTCTCTATGGCAGTGAAACCTGGACAACTTACTCACACCAAGAGAACAATTTAAACAGCTTTCATATGCGGTGTCTGCGAAGAATTCTTGGTATTAAGTGGCAAGACAAAATCACAAATACTGAAGTATTGGAAAGATCAGGTTGTGTGACGGTGTATTCCATGCTCAGTCTTCGTAGACTTAGATGGATAGGACATCTTAGGAGGATGGATGATGGTAGAATACCAAAGGATATCTTTTTTGGTGAATTACAGATGGGTAAGAGATCTCAGGGTCGGCCTCTACTACGATACAAAGATGTGTGTAAGCGGGACATGATTGATACAGGCATTGATAATGCACATTGGGAGCAAGTCGCCGCTGAACGTGTTGCATGGAGGGCAAATATATGAAATGGAATAAAGTCAAAGGAGAAAATTATTGCAGAAAAGTCACACACCAAGCGTTTGAGACGTAAGATGGTGCATGATGGTGGAAATGACCACGTGTTCACATGCACCCACTGTGAACGGACATTTACAGCGCAAATTGGCCTTATCAGTCACACTCGCTACCGCCATAGTTAAAAGTTATTATGCCTTTTTAAAGCACAAACTATCGTATGTCAAGACGGCAAGGTGCCAATGATGATGCCAATAATAAGAAAAAAGATATTTCTAATGTTGATTTTGACATCAAATTCCTGTCATGTTGGGTTGTGTTGACAGCGATGTCCTGTAAAGGATATGCCAAAAAAAAAAAGTCTTAATAGT
Source organism: Cepaea nemoralis (assembly GCA_014155875.1). Classification (NCBI taxonomy): domain Eukaryota; kingdom Metazoa; phylum Mollusca; class Gastropoda; order Stylommatophora; family Helicidae; genus Cepaea; species Cepaea nemoralis. The sequence continues at coordinate 52,228 of JACEFZ010000612.1, forward strand.
AGTATTTATGATGCCAATAATAAGAAAAAAGATATTTCTAATGTTGATTTTGACATCAAATTCCTTTCATGTTGGGTTGTGATAATTACATTCAGAAAAGTTATGACTTGGCTTTATTTGATCACTGTGATATGGTAACCCTGCTTCTGACATTTGTAATTTCGTCCCAAAGCAAAGGGACGGTCAGAAATAAGTTTCAGAGGCCCCTACTATACACACACACACATGGTATGTTAAGAAAAGAAGACATTAATTGTTATCTCGCAAATAAATACAACGAGACAGTTATTACATTTTACGGATGCAAGATCAAGCTGTCAGTTGCTTCTAAATCTAGAAGATTAGTCACATTTTTGTCCAGTTTCCTTTGCTGAATACATTGTGCGCTGAAATATGTGTAATAGGCAAAGCACCTTAGGGGTACAAGTGTGGCCCATTAGAGCAAGCATAATTCGACATGCGCCATCATATGATGACGAACTGTCACTGGTAATTTTGTTTTCCATTATGACAGCATGCTAAATAATTTACCTGAATAATTTAACATTGTTTAAAACAATAATCTGATGTAAATCGCTGAGGTCGAGAACTAGTGGGCGTTGCCATTTTTAAAATCAGAAAAGTAACCATATTTTAATAATTGTTGCTGAGATTTGAGATATTCAGATTCTATTCTTCGTTTCTATATTTTTGGAAAGACAGCTCTTCCGGTGTAAATTTTCAATTACCAGACACTAAAATTGTAGAAGATATGGGAAATGAATAAAATAGCGCACTGTCAACCTTCAGCCTATTAATGAGCCCATGACAGTGTCAGGCATTTCAATTCAGACCGATAAACAGTCTCACGGCAGTGATAAACTGAGTGTGAATGACAAAACTTGGAGTAAGAAATAATTTCTATTGAAAGATTTTAGTAAGCATGAGAGCGAGTGATTACCCCACCCAAGACAGCCACAGGAAACGCTTTAAAGACATTGTGAAGATCTCACTAAAAAGCTTTTGGAACTTGGGAGACTGCTGCCAAAGATCGAAATTCGTGGCATACATCATTACGCAAGGGTGTAATCACTTACGAAGCAAACAGGACTGCAAGAGCTATCTTCCACCGAAGAAAATAAAATATCAAGCGCTACACCCGACGAGGTTTATGAGAGAGTATACTCAGTCCGCCCTGTTTACTGCTGTAATTGTTGCCGGATGGGTTGGCCATGTATCTTATCAGAAACATGACCGTAAAATCAGGCTGGAGATGTTGGGTGCCAGAGATGTTGGCTGGAGATGTTGGGTGCCAGAGATGTTGGCTGGAGATGTTGGATGGCACAGCTGAAATTTGAAAAAAAAAAGTTTTTGCGCTGGCTCGCTTTGAACTCAAGCGTAGTCCATACACACTACTTCTACTTCTAGTAGTGCTGGACTGCATTTTTCGTGCGGATTAGATATCCCTATTACCAGTGTCGATCGCCGTCAGGCGAACCCACTCCTACTTCAGAGATACTTGTAATTAACGTCCCCAGTTATTAAGGACGATAGGTCAACATTTTAGTCCAACTGTCTGCTGTAGGGGTTGAACCCCTCACCTCGGCATCAGCACACCGGATGTTTAAGAACACACGTTCTCATCCGTTCGGCCATCCTGACCTACGAGTTGCAATACAACGTGGATTTTAAATGTATAGTTTCTGACAGCAGATTTGCATGTAGCAATGCTTGTCCATGGTTGTCAAGTTTGCACTGTAGACACACAGAGCCGTCTTTATTTTTTATTTTCTTTAATAAATATTTAGTAATCTCACCGAGTGGCTAGAATGCCGGATTATCCTTTCGGAGACCCGGGTTCAAACCCTCGGTAAGGTGTGGATTTTTTTTCCCCCTCGGGGGCAAAACGAAAATCCTAACCTTCACAGTTCACGGCGACTGCACTAACCAGGTGGTCCTAATTCCTCAGCCTCAAGACCCCCCCCCCCCCCCCCCCCCCCGCCATACATCACAAGGTACTATATTGACAGTAAATGACAGTTGACAGTAATCTCAGTATCCAAGTTAGTTTTAGATTACTAAATGTGACTTGTAGAGGGTTGGTTTATCCAAACCCAATAATAAACCATAATAATGATAAACCAACACAGAACTGGCGTCGTTAGCCGCTACACGCTGCGGGATTTGCTGAGGAGGGGATCCGAGCACTTATGGACTGAATGGTTCGATGTGCAATGAGGATGATCTGTCGACTAACTAACTAACTAACTTGTAGAGGGTATAAAATGTGTTAATATGCTTGTTGTTACTTAATACTTTTGTGTTACTTTTGGATGAATAAATGTTATTCAGGAGCCTTTAAACAAAATTAATATCCTTATTTGTGGCTGACGCAATCAAAGTATTATTAATTAAAGAAAGAAGACGAAAGACTATAGACTTTAACAATTTTCATCTGGCCTGTAGAAGGCCAAATAATCCTTAATATTCAGGACTGTGGGTTGTGGCCTTTGTCTCCTTATTTCCCTATTGTGCATCATATGAGCATTTCTGTCTAAACAACTTGTGGACTGACCATAATCAAAGGAACTCATTTAAGTAAAATAGAGGAAAGGGACATAACTATAAACTATTATTTCTAAGGGGAATTACTCAGATTAAAGTAAATATAAATTATTATTTAAATATACTAGAAATATTCTTAAAATAATTTTTAATTTATAAAGAGTATTTGCAAAAATATTGTTTTTCATAAAATAGAGTAATATGTTTAAATAACTTTTGAAATTTATATAAAATATTTGGTGTTATTTTAAATCATTAAAATTTTATAATGCACTTTCTTATTTTGTCTTGATGTTACATTTATAATTTTGTCGAATCTCACACCGATTTTACATATACATACAATTAAATTAATTTTTGTGAGACCTGTACAGGTCTTAAATTTCGATTATCGCTCCTCGGGCCTTTTGGCTAAGAGATCGCGTCCCGGCTTTTTGGCTAAGGTCACGTGCATTTGCTGCCCCCCCCCCCCCCTTTTTAGTAGTGCGCTTGGTCTGGTCGGAAGCCGGGATGATCGTTCTCGGTCCTTTGGCCAGGATCAGACGCATTTGCTGTATCCCCCACAGTAGTGCGCCTGGTCTGGTCGGGGGGCGGGGTGATCAAAACCACCTCACATAGCATCACTTTAAATGTGGGCCCGTGGACCACTGTGGGCAATAGCTCACAGTGGGACTAAGGGTCCACGCCAAAAAACAGGGGAGGCGGGGTTACCAGCTAGTCTGGGGTGACCGCCGAACCCAAAATAAAAAATTAAAAAAAAAAATAAATTCGATTATGACCTTTATCTCTACAAATTATTTCTGGTTTAACCTATTTTCTTATTCTTTTCATAACCATTCTCAGTAGCAGCTTTGTCATATGGCCGATAAGACGTGTTGTGCGATGCTCTTTGTATTCTAAACAATATGAAATAACACAAAGTAATGCAGCTTTGCTACGGGAAAATTTGGATTGGGTAATATAAATGATTACAATTACAATTACAATGAGCACAATTAGTAGATGCGGTTGTTGTACACAGTGAGCAACTGGGGTTAGAATTAAATTGTAAAAAGACTCAGGTTATGGTCGTCACTAGGAAGGAAGAAGTGCCACAATGTAATAAACAAGTAAATGGAAATATTCTTCAACAAGTGAATCGGTACAATTATCTTGGAACAGTCATAACATCTGATGGGAGATGCCTTGAAGAGATTAGAACAAGAATCGCCATGGCGAAAGTAGCCTTTAGCAAGATGAAAAACATTCTGACCAATAAAAAGATGTCAATTGAAACGAGAAAAAGAGTGTTGAGGGGATACATAGAGTCTGTTCTTTTGTATGGATGTGAAACTTGGACAATGGGCAGTCAAGCTGAAAAACATCTGATGGCTGCAGAAATGTGGTTTCTGAGGAAAATGCAAAGAATACCATGGACAGACAGAAAAACCAATGACCAAGTACTACAGGAGACAAATGAACATCGTAAACTGATTAGAGAAATTAGACGTAGACAGTCAAAATTTTTTGGACATGTTATGAGAAGAAATGGATTGGAGAACTTAGTGACAACTGGCAAGATCGAAGGGAACAGACCAAGGGGAAGACCGAGAGGAAAATACCTGGATGGGGTGGCCACATTGCATGGACGAGACAGGAACACTGAGCTGATCCACGACACTGGTGATCGAGTGAAATGGTGAGTCATGACCGCCCACGCTTTCCGGCATGGCACATGATTGATTGATTGAATAGAAATGATGCAGGTGACAAATTAATTGAATTTTCCAAAAAAATGAGTTAACGATAGCCAACACACTTTTTAAATGTCAAGGTGTTGGATGATAGTAGGACCGACTAGTGACAGAAGAGGGGCAAGGACTAATAGGACATAGAGACAGGACCTCTATAAAGGTATAGACAGCACCCAAGCTAGAACATAAGAACAGTAATAAGACTAGACTCGGGTGGGGACACTAATGTGTTATAGTTAGGACAACAGAGGGACCGACCCGAGAACAGGGGCGGGTTAGAATAGGTCACGGGGAATACAGTGACGACATAAAGTAGAATAGAACTTAGAGGGTAACTAGTGCTAAGACGACAGTGCTGCGTGCAAAGAGAACGGCACGCAGAGTTACGAACCCCACGAGAGAGTTTTGACCACGTAGGCAAGCAACAACCTGAGCTGCCTCAGACAGGGGACTGGAGGGCCTTCCGACTTGACGTAGTGTTGTTCGGAAGCCATTATCTATAGTTGTGAAAGCATGTGATGTTAATGAGAGAGTGACCGTGTTTGATAATGTAGAGATATATAGATATATTGTGTGTCGAGTGGCGATTATAATGATGTATCAGGCAGATAACGCCTTGTGTTGATTATCAGGCTTGCCTGAAAATAAACTCCGTATAAAAATATCTGTACGAGCTGAAGTTATTTGAAGTACGGATGATGTTGCCTGATTGTGAGTAAACACAAGACTGTGACAGGCAACATTCTAATGGTGTCAGAATTGCTTGAATCCACCCAAGAAGACTCCTCACATGGAAGTCCCCGGACAGTATTACAAAAAATCAGATAGATTATATTTTAATGAAACAAGATGGAGATCAAGCTATACCATCTGCAAAAACCCTACGAAGTGCAGACTGTGATACAGATCATCAGTTATTAGAAGCAGATCTGAAATTAAAACTCACAAAGCTTACCCGAGAACCAAGGTCACTTCGTTTTGATCTCACAAACATACCAGATGCATACAACGTAGAAGTGAGGAGTCGTTTTGGTGTCTTGATGTCTATACGGGAGGCATTCATCATCATCATTGGCATCTTGCCGTCTTGACAGACGATAGTTTGTGCTTTAAAAAGGCATAATAACTTTTACCTATGGCGGTAGCGAATGTGACTGATAAGGCCAATTCGCGCTGTAAATGTCCGTTCACAGTGGGTGCATATGAACACGTGGTCATTTCCACCATCATGCACCATCTTACGTCTCACACGCTCAGTGTGTGACTTATCTGCAATAATTTTCTCCTTTGTCTTTATTCCATTTCTGATCTTTGCCCTCCATGCAACACGTTCAGCGGCGACTTGCTCCCACTGTGCATTATCAATGCCTGTATCAATCATGTCCCGCTTACACACATCTTTGTATCGTAGTAGAGGCCGATCCTGAGATCTCTTACCCATCTGTAATTCACCAAAAAAGATGTCCTTTGGTATTCTACCATCATCCATCCTCCTAAGATGACCTATCCATCTAATTCTACGAAGACTGAGCATGGAATAAAATGTCACACAACCTGATCTTTCCAATACTTCAGTATTTGTGATTTTGTCTTGCCACTTAATACCAAGAATTCTTCGCAGACACCGCATATGAACGCTGTTTAAAATTTTCTCTTGGTGTGAGTAAGTTGTCCAGGTTTCACTGCCATAAAGAAGAGTACTAAGGACACAGGCTTGATAGACAAGGACTTATGTTTTGACAGTAAGCTTCCTGTTCTCCCAGACTCTTTTCCTTAACCTGTTCATTGTTATTGCTGCCTTACCAATCCGGATGTTGATTTCCTGATCTAGGGATAATTTGCTATTTACCACTGATCCTAGATATGTAAAATAGTCTACCATCTCTAGTTCGGCGTCGTCAATAAAGATTGATGGTACACCATGTGCACCTTGTGACATAATCTGTGTCTTCTTTTTGCTAATTGTTAAACCAAATTCAGAACAAGCATTGGAGAATGCAAATAGTAGACATTGCAATTCTTCCTCAGAAAGGGTCGTAACTGCAGCATCATCTGCAAAAAGCAACTCTCTGATCAGTACCCTCCTAATTTTGGTCTTGGCCTTCAATCTCTGAGCATTGTAGAGCCGCCAAGTGAGCGTGAGTGAATGTATATACCACCATCCTGATCACGAAAGGCATATTTCAGTAGAAGTGAAAAGTATATTCCAAAGAGGCTAGTACACAACCTTGCTTAACTCCACTCTTGATTTCAAACTCTTCAGAAGTTGCACCATCAAACTTGATTATACCCTTCATGCCTGTGTGGAACGATTCCATAATGGACAGAAGAGTTGGTGGGCAGCCAATCTTCTTTAGTGCCTTGAACAGACCCTCACGACTGACCAAATCAAATGCCTTTGTGAGGTCGATGAAGGCAATAAACAGTGATTGATTCTGTTCACGGCACTTTTCTTGCATTTGTCGCAATGAGAATATCATATCAATGGTAGACCGGTTCTGTCGAAAGCCACACTGTGATTCGGGGTAGACTTGATCTCCTAGGACTTGAAGTCTGCACAGAACAATTCTCCCAAATACTTTTCCAACAATACACAGAAGTGAGAAAATTTATCACAGATATGAAAAAATGCTTCTATTATCTGAATAAGATGATGAATTTACTTTACTTTAAGTAATGTCCCTTGAATAACTATATTTTTGTTATGTCCCTTTTTGGTAAATTAATTTGTGTTCCTTTGATTGTGGTCAGTCCACAACACGTTTAGACAAAATTGTACATACAAGTGGTGATTAATGAACGCAGTGCTAGCCTGTTGTTATGATAATTTATATATACTGTAAGAGACCAAGGAAGTAAATCATCATCATCATCATCATCATCATCATCATCATCATCATCATCATCATCATCAAGTGCCATGCCAGCTGGCGTAGGCGTTCATGACTCTCCACAGATCTCGGTCCCCAGATTTCCGGATCAACTCTGCTGATGATATTCCTCCATGCAACCGTCCAAATACACCCAGTAACGTTCCTCTTGGTCTGCCTCTGCCTCTCTTCCCTTGATCTTTCCAGTTGTCACCATGTTCTCCACCGCCTCTTTTCTTATCACATGACCAAAGAAAGCTGTTTTTCTTTTTCTTATTGTTATATGTAATGTTCTAGTTTCATAAGCCTGTTTCAGGCAATCGTTGTTAGTTACTCTGGCAGACCAAGGAATTCGCAACATCCTCTCAGGAAGCACATCTCTGTTGCTTCCAAGTTCTTCCTAATTTGTTCATGTACATTCCAAGATTCACTGCCATACAGCAAAACAGACTCCATGTAGCACTTCAGCACTCTCTTATATTCAACTAGCTGACCCGGCCCTGCATCGCCCAGTTCCTGGCGGGGATCTATCTATCTATCTATCTATCTATCTATCTATCTATCTATCTATCTATCTATCTATCTATCTATCTATCTATCTATCTATCTATCTATCTATCTATCTATCTATCTATCTATCTATCTATCTATCTATCTATCTATCTATCTATCTATCTATCTGTCTGTCTGTCTGTCTGTCTGTCTGTCTGTCTGTCTGTCTGTCTGTCTGTCTGTCTGTCTGTCTGTCTGTCTGTCTGTCTGTCTGTCTGTCTGTCTGTCTGTCTGTCTGTCTGTCTGTCTGTCTGGCTGGCTGGCTGGCTGGCTGGCTGGCTGGCTGGCTGGCTGGCTGGCTGTCTGTCTGTCTGCCTGCCTGCCTGCCTGCCTAGCTGTCTGTCTGTCTGTCTCTGTCTGTCTGTCTGTCTGTCTGTCTGTCTGTCTGTCTGTCTGTCTATCTATCTTTTTCCAATGTGTTACAGTATCCTTTAACAATACACTCCATTATGAGGCATTTCGAACGTGCCTCATCAATTATTACAAGCCTGAACGAATCCAACACAGACAAGATAGAAGCGGGGCCTACGTAGAAGATCTGATTACGACGCCAGTCCTTACAATACATTTATATCATTCGAAAAACAAGTTACTAGCTCAGGGCAGCGTTGAAAACATTAACTCTTGGCTAAAATTAGACTTTGTCGAGCTGGAGAACTCAATACTTACATTCACGAGTAGAGACATATCAAAGACACAAGATATCATCAACATGCTCGTCTCGAGTGAGGACTCAGAATCTACACAGCCCACAACTACAGCTGTGGACATCACAGCAGACAATGTTTCTCAACTAACACATACAATAAATGAACAGGACAATACCATCAACACGAGGTCAGCTACCCCATCAGTACTCTTGGCCATTGAATATCCAATGGAGCACCTCCAAAACAACGTTGAGACCAACGTAAGAGTAGCAGAAGAAATACCAGCCTTAGATAACATGCCAACTATCAATGGACAATCGTGCGATTGTCATAGGCGCATTGAGGTAATAGAACAATCCTTAAAGGCGCTCACTGCTACTGTTACAGCAATAAATAAGCAACAGAGTCGAAGTGCTTCAAGAAAATTTGTCATAAAACGTACAGTGCTATAATGCACTGCCAACAGACAACACACGCCTCCAGGAAACACAGGGAGAGTCACATGGAGACGTACAGACTGCTGCTAAATGGTAGAAACAACGAGTAAGGCGTACTGACAACCAACATGTGCAGACAGCACGACCCAACTGTACACACATTATAATAGGCGACTCTCTAATGAAAGGTCTATACAGCGACCGGATGGCTACTACAGACAAAGACATTGTTTCCATAATTTCATTGCCTGGGGCTGGTGTTGACCGGCTAACAGACAAGATTAGGAGGTTGGCTGTCAATCTTAATGTAAAAAGGGCAAGCGTTCATATTGGTATCAATGACACCATGAACAACCAGCAAATCACAACATCTCAACTGCTGGCGCTCTTGATCGGATTACGTCAAATTTTTCCTAACTCGTCCATTTTCTTCTCCTCCATCATATCACCGAGTTATAGATTCCAGCGTCGTCTAGCTGACATAAATAACAACATATTGCAGAAGTTTTGTTCTCACAACAACATACAGTTCATCAACAACACACCGGTGTTTACTTCACAGTCAGGAGCACCTAAAAAGCGACTTTATAAGGATCAAGTACATTTGTCTACATTGGGCACCAGCTTGCTCGCCAAAAATATTAAATACCCTGAACGTACACAACCTACATCCAATACTGGATCGCGTAGGACACTTTTAGCTACACCACCTCAAAGTCAAGCCAGACGACATACTGCCGCCACATCAAGTACCAATAGGCCAGAAGAGAGCAGACCACTCATAACCACGGCACCTGATATCCAAGCCAGACGAAACATTTCCACCACACAAAATCCGTACAATACGCCCTCTTTCACACAGGAGAGTGATAATTATAAAGATACTTCCCCTCTTCTCCACAGCAAGGATCAATCTAGTAGTAACAACAACGTGCCACCACAGCCTCATGTTAGCCACGAATCAGAGCCTGTAGTTGGAAGTCGTTACACACCTGTGAGAAATCAACAGTATCCACTCCATTGTAACCCAGAGTTGTTATACCTCACACGGTTTAGCCCAGCTTCACTTCGGCAGGCATTTATGATGTCGCTGTACCAAGGACCAACACAGTCTAGTATTTACTAGCAATTCAGCCTTTTTTGCACAAATCAACACCGGATCGCGGTACAAGAAAAAGCATCTCCTAGAAAGTTTATGCGCATACTTGGTTATTGATTTATATAGCAACGTACTAGATTGAACGTGGCTGTAAACATTGACTCGTATTGAATTCACAGAGATTGACACTTAGATATCTTTTATAATACTTTTTATCGCGTTAATACTCTGAGTGAGGGGGTCTTCACTCCCCGCTTTAAACAGAGACATTGACTTGTATAGTCATTTATTGATTCTTTTGGATAACAGTTGGTACTTAGCTTGTGAAGTAGTTTTTTCAGGTTAATTATTTGTTGTATGTTCTTTAATTCGTTGCGTTCCTTGTTTGCATTATATTCGTTTGTCTAATTAGTTATATCGTTATAATATTGTCATTTACTTATCGATTTGTATTACTGATATTTTGTAAGTTAATGTAATAAGGAATTGACATGTTTCAAGGCTGCCATGCTCGACACACTGAAAAATAAATGTGGAACAAAGAAAGTAGGGCAGGACAAAAGATTAAGAACAGCCTGGTGGAACAACGAAGTTAAAGATAGCATTTTCAAAAAGAAGGTAGCATTCAAAAAGTGGATCACAACTAAATCTGAACAGGACTATATTACTTATAGAATAGCACGACGTAATGCCAAACGAACAATTAGAGCATCTAAAGATGAATCCTGGAGAATATACGGTGAACAGATGGCGACCCTTAGCAAAGACTGCCCAAGAGAATTTTATAAACGTGTCACCACAATAAGAAACAGAGATGCATGTTACAACCCAACCACCATCATAAACAGCAAAAGAGGTATGCCAATATTTAATCCACAACAAAGACTAGCAAGGTGGGCAGAATACTTTCAAGAACTACTTAACCCCACAGATAACACAGGAAACCTCACTTTTGTGCCTAAACGCCAGGGACAGCAAGAACTAAATTTCATACCTGCAGAAGTCAAAGCAGTTATACAGAAAAGTCCTAAAAATAAATCACCAGGTCCAGATGGAATAACCACAGAAGCTATTCATGCCTGTGGGGAAACAGGAGTTAAATGGCTAACAAGACTTTTTAATATAGCATGGGAAGAAAGAAAAGTCCCAGATGATTGACAACAGGCAATAATATTACCAATATGGAAAAAGAAAGGAAATATGAGAGAGTGCGAAACATACAGAGGTATATCATTCCTGAGCCATATAGGGAAAATGTATGCAAAACTTTTGGAACAAAGAGCTAGACCAATAGTTGAACAACAGTTAAGCAAAGCACAATTCGGTTTTCGGAAAGGTAAAAGTTGCACTGATGCATTATTTACACTTAGACAAATTTGTGAAAAAAACTATTGAATATAGTGACCAGCAGAATATTGTGTTTGTAGATCAGGAAAAGGCTTCTGATAGAGTAGACAGATACAAATTATGGACCATCTTTGAAGACTATGGGATAGAAGGGCAACTGCTAGAAAACATCATAGCCATATACCACTCGAGCCAAAGTGCAGTAAGAACACAGGAAGGTATATCAGATATGTTCACAGTAAACACATGAGTGAGGCAGGGATGTGTGCTCTCTCCCCTGCTATTCAATATCTACGTGGACAGAATTTCCAAAGAAGCAAGTCTCGACAGACCAGATTCAGAAAATTTAGAACTCTTTACTCCAGATGAAACAACTGACCCACAGGGAATAAATGAACTTCTATTTGCAGATGATCAGTGCCTGTTTTACAGCGACGAGGGCAGACTACAAAATCATATTACTAATCTGAGTTCAACCTGCAGCAGATACAATATGAGCATAAACACAGCCAAAACCGAAGTAATGCAAGTTAGCAGATCGCCAGGCCCACTAAGTATACAGATAAATAGCACACCTATGAAACAAGTTAAAGAATTCAAATACCTTGGAAGTATGATCACAGAAGATGGCAGATTGGACAGAGAAATTGAAATCAGATGTCAAAAAGCTAGTGCACTTACATATCAACTATCACCCTTACTGAAACATCCAAACATACCCATGTCCGCAAAACGACAGATAATAAACAGCATATTCACACCAACCCTATGCTACCAATCTCAAACCTGGACTTTATCCAAATTACACCTTCGCAAAATCAACACCTGCGAAATGAGACGCCTGAGGAGAGCTGCCAACTTAAAAATCCGAGACCGAGTAAGAAATGCTACTATCAGACAGACTGTGGGATCAACACCTTGTGCCACATTTATTGAAAGACAGAAGATCAAGTGGTTTGGCCATGTTGTTAGAATGCAACATCAGCAACTACTATCACTGGCCTTACATCAAAGATCATCTGCGGCGAGACCACGAGGACGTCCAAGAAGAAAATGGATTGACGACATCAGAGACATTGTACAACCACACGGAATGACACTATCCAGTGCCGCCCACCGGGCGCTGGAACGCAAATTATTCCTCCCCACGATGCTTGACGGCAGAAGTGGAAGATGATGATGATGATGATGATGATGATGATGATGACGATGATGATGATGATGATGATGATGATGATGATGATGATGATGATGATGATGATGAATGTAATTGTGATTTTTTTATGATCTTGTATTTTTGCTTAACTTTGCCCAATTTACAATTTCTTCATGGATGAAATGTCTGAGAAGTGGCAACACTGGCTCAATAAGTCAGGAATACGCCTTGGACACTTAAACATTTGCAGCTTATTTAACAAGCTACCAGAGTTATCTTCTATTCTTAATAAAAATTTTCATTTATTTGGCCTTAGTGAAAGTAGGCTTAACGATAAAATTTCAGATGAGGACATCTCTATTAAAGGGTACAAAGTTTTTAGAAGGGATCCCTGTAGGAAACAAGAGACAGGCATAGTAACCTATGTTTCTAATTTACTAAATGCTCACCGTAGGCTAGACTTTGAAACTTGCGAAATAAAATGTATTTGGTTAGAGCTAAAACTTCAAAACCGCACACCTTTGATAATTGGCTACCTCTATCGAAATCCCAGTGCTGGACACGTCTGGTACGAAAACTTCACTACCATGATGGATGTGGTTTTCGCTTCTGGGAAGGAAATTATACTACTCGGAGACTTTAACATTGACACCAACAAATCCAGCATAATATGGGGAAATATAATTGCATCATACAATTTCCAACAAATAGTACAACAAGCTACCAGAGTAAAAAAGTCATCTTCAACAGTCATAGATCACATTTATGTAACTTGCTCAGACAACATCATAGAATGCACCGTACCCAATTGTGCAATGAGCGATCACTACCCAAAATGCTGCACGTGGTCTAAAAAAGGAATTAAAACTCCTAAACATAAACACATAAGTGTAAAATATAGAAATCACAACAATTTCAACCAAAACACATTTTTACAGGACTTTCTCAGTTCACCTCTAGACATGTTTATCAGCTTCCTGACCCGGATGATGCTCTGGAATTCTGGATGAAAACTTTTATTGATGTTTTTGATAGACATGTGCCAGTCAAGGAAGTTCGAGTAAAACACCACGTCAAGCCACCTTGGATCACCCAGGAAATAATTCAAATTATGAGAGACAGAGATAAAGCACATAAAAAGCGGGATCTCAGTGCATACCGTACTCTTAGAAACAAAGTTCAATATAACATACGACAGGAAAAGAAAAATTACTTTAAGAACATAGTAATGGATAAAACAAATAGTAAGGATATATGGAAGGCAATTAACACCTTGACAAACAAGTATAACTTCCGAAATTCTTTACCATCAAATCATATTATACGCGACCAATTCAGTAATTTTTTTCAAACTGACATAGACCAGTTGAAGGCTTCAATACCTAATTCTCCTTGCAACTTATCTTTATTGTCATCGTTTTGCGAGAATTCATGCTCCCGCGATATTCTTTCCGACATACCGCTAATGACAATTGGGGGGTACGGGGTGTCAGGCATTGGTAGCACCTTTGGTAAGGATGGCTCTCATGTCCTTTCAGGACCCATCCCCCACTGGTCCAAGTCTGACACCCAGCTCGTGCCTGTGGCTCCTAGTAGCTATCAGCATGCGACAGCGGCCACCTCCCGGGCAACAGCTGTGAGAGGCTGGCTAAACCAGGCATCGGTATCCGATTTGGTGTCAAACCAAGAGGTAAACTAGGGTATGTCTACCCAGCATGTGAAGACAGGATTCGGCAGACTGCGCGGAAGAAATCATTCCTGATTCAACGGGCAAGACGGCGTTTACCTGCAAAGCGTTGTGGAACGTAATGAGCACGGCAAGGCACGTAGAGCGCCCTGGTCATCCACTGCACCTGTATTCGTCTCCAATCGTCTCGACTTGTCTTGCCACTGGACTCAGATGGACTCAGGCGAGAGAGTGAGGTCGACGAATTGCGCAACTCTTCCTCACTTTAATCCAAGTCATCGCGCAAGTCATTCTTCATCCAACGTCACATATCACTTTCAAGCCCTGTGGCGATGGGCTAGCGGCAAAGCGGCAGGCGTGGGTACGCTGGCAGGCGTAGTCGCAGACCTGCACACAGGCGGCTCAGGCCATATGGTCGTCTTCTACTGACCGGAGCAGCAGTGGGATTCGGCAGCCCCCTGAGCGACTGAGCAGCCCTCTATAGGAACACACTGCTCACCTCCATAGCATGAGGAAGGGGCTAGAAAAGGTGCCCTAAACATTGTCTGCTTCATCACTACCTAACCAGCTAGCCGCGGTTGGTGGGTACCCTAACTGCGGTCGACATACAAAGAAAGATAAAACAAGCAAAGCTAAAAGAGTAAACCATATTCCCTTAACAATTGGAACTTGGAATGTACGCACCCTGCTTGACAGAGACGGTGCGTCGAATCCAGAGAGACGAACAGCACTGATTGGGAGAGAGCTGGGCAGGTACAACATCGACATTGCAGCCTTGAGCGAGACACGACTTGCAGAAGAAGGCCAAATCTGTGAAATTGGCTGCCGGCTACACATTTTTCTGGAGTGGAAGGAAAAGCGAGGAAAGACGCCAATCCGGTGTGGGATTTGCCATTAAGTCGGCCCTGGTCGGCAAATTAGCTGGATTTCCAAAGGCTATAAACGACAGGCTCATGACCATGAAGTTGCCTCTGCTGAATGGAAGGAAGCATGCAACCATTGTGAGTGTCTACGCACCAACTATGACCAACGAAGATGATGTCAAGAACAAGTTCTGTGAGGACCTGCACAATGTATTAACATCTGTTCCCAAAGGAGACAAACTTATACTCCTTGGGGATTTCAATGCCAGAGTAGGCACGGACACCACCTCTTGGAGTGGCATTATTGGAAAGCATGGAGTCGGAAATTGTAACAGCAATGGACTCCGCCTCCTTCAGACATGTGCCGAACATGATCTCCTGATTACGAACACAATTTTCCGTCTCCCCATGAGAAATAGGACATCGTGGATGCACCCTCGCTCGAAACACTGGCACCTCATTGACTATGTCATCGTCAGGAGGAGTGACAGACAAGACGTTCGAGTGACAAAATCCATGTGTGGTGCCGAATGTTGGACAGACCATCGTCTCATTGTCTCGAAAATGAACATCCACATCAGGCCACCACGGCGTCCTCAAGGGGCGAAAATGCAAACAAAGCTAAATGTCACCCGCCTAAACAGCAAGAAAATGCAGCAGTCGTTTGAAAATATGCTGGAAGACCGCCTCAAGCCCAATGCTGAAGCTAAACAGGATACAGAAACAGAATGGAGAGCCCTAAAGGACACAATTTACAACACTGCTATGGAAATCCTGGGTCCAGCCCCCCGAAAGCATAAAGACTGGTTTGATGAAAATTCCGAAGACATCAACCAATTGCTGGCCGAGAAACATCTTCTCCTCAAGGCACATTTGAATGACCCAAAGTCAAAATCAAAAAAAGATGCTTTCAAGAACATTCAGAGAGTAGTGCAGCAGAAACTTCGGCACATGCGGGACTCCTGGCTGATTAGCTTTGCTGATGAAATTCAGGGCTTTGCTGACAGACATGATATGAAAAACTTCTACGACTCACTGAAAGCGGTCTATGGTCCTTCATCACCAGGCATAGTTCCCCTCCTCAGTGCAGATGGAGGAACATTGGTCACCGATAAGAAAGAAATCCTCCAACGCTGGGCAGAGCATTTCAGCAAAATCTTAAATGCAACTTCCTTCTTCGATGATGAAACCATCAACTGCCTTCCTCAAGTTCCCACCAATGAGACTCTTGATGACCTGCCAACCATAGTGGAAATAAACAAAGCCATCCAGCAACTCTCCAGCGGCAAGGCACCTGGTCCTGACTCCATCCCAGCAGAGATATACAAGGCAGGTGGGCCGGTCCTAACAGAGCAGCTTCACCAAGTCTTCACAAACATATGGATGAACGAGACCATGCCACAAGATTTTAAGGACGCGTCAATAGTCCACCTTTACAAACGTAAAGGAAACCGCCAATCCTGTGACAACCACCGAGGCATCTCCTTGCTTTCAATTGCAGGGAAGATACTCGCCAGAATTCTTCTCAATCGCCTCACAGCCCATCTCGATCAAGGTCTTCTTCCTGAGAGTCAATGTGGCTTCAGAAAAGAACGTGGAACTGTTGACATGATTTTCGCTGCAAGGCAGCTGCAAGAGAAATGTCAGGAACAGAACTGCTAAATGTTCTTACCAAGGCCTTTGATACAGTCAGCAGAGAAGGACTGTGGAAGATTATGGCAAAATATGGCTGTCCACGAAAGTTTGTCCAAAAAAGTGCGGCTATTTCATGACGGCATGCAGGCAAGAGTACAGGAAAATGGTGAACTGTCTGAACCCTTTCCTGTCACCAATGGAGTGAAGCAAGGATGTGTCCTGGCACCAACACTGTTCAGCCTCATGTTTTCAGCCATGTTGATGAATGCCTTCGAGAACGACGACATTGGAATAGACATCAACTACCGTATGGATGGAAAGTTATTCAATCTCAGAAGGCTGAAAGCTAAAACCAAAATTAACAGCGGCACCGTCAGAGAGCTCCTGTTTGCTGATGATTGCGCTCTATACGCCAACTCAGAGGCGGACATGCAACATAATGTTTCAGCTTTCTCACATGCCTGTGCCAACTTTGGGCTCAATATCAACTTGGAGAAGACTGTAGTTATGTACCAGCCAGCTCCAGGGAATAATCACACTGTGCCGAATATCAAAGTGAATGATCATAGACTAAGTGTTGTGGACAAATTCACCTATCTTGGCAGCACCGTGTCACAAGCTGCCACAATCGATGACGAAGTGAATGCAAGAATCTCCAAGGCCAGTGCAGCCTTTGGCAGACTGTACAAGAATGTATGGGACAGAACTGGAATAAGCCTGCAAACAAAGCTAAAAGTCTACAAAGCAGTTGTATTATCCACACTGCTATATGCTTGTGAAACCTGGACTGTTTATCAGCGACACGCTAGGAAATTAAACCACTTCCACACAGTCTGCCTAAGGAAGCTACTGAAGATTAAATGGCAAGACAAGATTCCAGACACTGAAGTCCTAGAAAGAGCATCCATGCCCAGTATCCACACTCTACTGATGAAGAATCAGATTCGCTGGGCTGGTCACTTGACTCGCATGCCAGATCACAGGCTCCCTAAACGAATTTTTTACAGCGAACTGCGTTGTGGTAAACGCTCCCAAGGTGGCCAGAGGAAACGGTTTAAAGACACTCTGAAAATTTCTCTGAATGCTTTTGGAATTCATCATGACAATTGGGAGGCTGCAGCCAGAGACCGAAATTCGTGGCGTGCATCATTGCGCAAAGGTGCAGTCATATGTGAGGCAACCAGGACTGCAAGAGCTGTGAAGAAAAGGCAGGACAGAAAAACCACTGCAGGAAATCCTCCTCCAGAGACGTCAAGCATTCTTTGCCCACATTGTCAAAGAACATTTCGAGCCAAAATAGGCCTTATCAGCCATCTTAGAACCCACGGCTCCACACCTTCAACCCCACTGGATGAAATGAATGGTCATCATAATTCTTGATGGACAAAACAACAATGACAATCACTGAAGTATTCACTTACCTCAGTAACCTAAAAAAACACAACCTCATCTGGGTTAGATGGAATCAGCAACCGGATTCTCCGTTGTGCTGCGCCAGTGATCTGTACATCACTAACCTATGTATATAATCAGTGTCTCACCAAAGGCCACTTTCCATCAACTCTCAAAATCGCTAAAGTGTACCCTCTTCTTAAATCTGGTTCATTGGACAATGGTCTCCCGAACAATTACAGACCTATTTCCTTACATTCATCACTATCTAAGCCACTAGAAAAACACATCCATAAAGTAACATTACAGTATTTAATTCGCAACAAGCTTATTGTTGACAGCCAATCAGGATTTCGACCAAAATATTCTTGCCATACGCCCCTAACAAATATGATAGAAAATTGGCACCTGAATATAAGCAACAACAGTCTATGTGGAACTGTGTTTATTGATTTCAAGAAAGCATTTGATATGACAGACCATGTTATTTTAATTAAAAAACTTGAGACAATGAAAATTGGCCCTAATGTAGTCACTCTAATATCATCTTTTCTATCAAACAGAAAGCAAGTAGTATCACATAATAAATCTCTGTCTCAAACCACTACCTTCAATATTGGAGTACCGCAAGGCTCTATTCTTGGCCCTCTATTATTTGCCATATATATTAACGATCTACCTTTGCATCTTTCGTCGTCCTGCGATCTATTTGCAGATGACTGTACAGTGTACACAAACGCTGAAAACTGTACTTTACTGGAGTCGTCTTTACAACAAGAATTAAATAATGTAGTTAGGTGGAGCTATTCAAACCGTATGCAAATTAACATCACTAAAACAAAAGCAATGTTATTAACAACCAGACAAAGACTTCAAACTCTAAGCTCACACACATCACTTCAACTTCACATCGATAATATGCCAGTAGAAAGTGTAATTGAGCACAAAACATTAGGCCTAATCATTGATAGAAACCTAACCTTTAATTCCCACGTTCAAGCGCTCATTAAACAAACAGCGAAAAAAGTCTACCAACTCGCCAAAATTAAAAACTTCTTTGATGAGGACACAAGGAAACTATTCTATACTTCTCATATACAGACATACTTTGACTACTGCTCCACAATCTGGGACGGTTGTTCTAATTCAAATACCAAGCGACTTTACTCACTCCAGAAACGGGCCACGAGTCTAATTTATAGCAAACATTTATCTGACAATCCTAACCTGTATAAACGCCTTCAGTTACTACCATTCCGCAATCGCCTGCTTTTCAATAAAGCTAAACTAATTCACAAAATCCTTCATCGGAATGCCCCAAATTACCTTTGGCCATTGTTTAAATATAATGCTAGACACAGTAAACGTTTAAATATACTACACGTTCCGAAGCCTAGGATTGACTTGTACAAAACAAGCTTAACGTACTCTGCAGCTTAGCTTTGGAACAATCTTCCACAAAAAAATCAAATACATCACCAATCCCTATTCATATAATCGCAAATTATTCGAACACTATCTCAATACGGATTACCTTACCCCTTAATAATAGAGATAATAATGGCTAATAACAAGTGTCAGACCATTATCTAATATTACTGTGTCGTGTAGTTTTGATGTTCGCATTTTGCCCATGCCTTTGTAATGCATATCTTTTATATTGTTGCTGTTCTTTGATAGCCTTGAATAATGTGTGAATGAAATAACGTATGAAAGAGAGTGATAGAAGGGCAGAATGTTAGACGGGCCTGCGTGCCCAATTCTTAACCCGTTGAAAATAAAGTTTGTTCTATCTATCTATCTATCTATCTATCTATCTATCTATCTATCTATCTATCTATCTATCTATCTATCTATCTATCTATCTATCTATCTATCTATCTATCTATCTATCTATCTATCTATCTGCCTGCCTGCCCACCCGTCCGTCCGTCCGTCTCTCCCTCAGTCTATCCTTCCGTCTATCTCTCCCTCCCTCCCTCCCTCCCTCCCTTACTATCTATCTATCTATCTATCTATCTATCTATCTATCTATCTATCTATCTATCTATCTATCTATCTATCTATCTATCTATCTATCTATCTATCTATCTATCTATCTGTCTGTCTGTCTGTCTGTCTGTCTGTCTGTCTGTCTGTCTGTCTGTCTGTCTGTCTGTCTGTCTGTCTGCCTGCCTGCCTGCCTGCCTGCCTGTCTGTCTGTCTGTCTGTCTGTCTGTCTGTAGGTCTGTCTGTCTGTCTGTCTGTCTGTATGTCTGTCTGTCTGTCTCTCTCTCTCTCTCTCTCTCTCTCTCTCTCTCTCTCTCTCTCTCTCTCTCTCTCTCTCTCTCTCTCCATCCAACGTTTACGTTGTCGACCTCTTTCTCTGTTTCCCTTTGGTTTGTACATCATTGCTTGACTGCGGCGTAATTCAAAAGATTCTCTCCCAAAAAAGTACAGAAATAAAATTCTAACGTATCTAAAATAAATCCATTATATTTAATGAAAACTGGTTTTAATCACCCACATGATTTAATA
>JACEFZ010000613.1:0-25000 GCA_014155875.1 Cepaea nemoralis
GTTGCACTGGGGGGTGGATTAGCTATCCCTATTACCAGTGTCCCAGGCCATCAGGGTAACCCACTCCGACTTCAGAGGTACTTGTAATTTACGTCCCCATGTCAAGGAAGAGAAGACATTTTAGTCAAACTGACGGATGTAGGGGTTGAACCCGCTACCTCGGCATTAGCACCGGATGTTTAAGAACGAGCGCTCTAGATATATTAATAACATGTCCGAATGGATAAGAGCGTTAACACTTAAACTTCTGGTGTGCTGGTGCAGAGGAAGCGGGTTCAACCCCTGCACCAGTCAGTTGGACTAAAATGTTGACTTCTCGTCAAAGACTTGGGGACGCAAATTACACGTACCTCAGAAGTCAGAGTGGGCGAGGGACACTGGTAATAGGTAAAACTAATCCACACGTTGACTTCTCGTTCAGAAAGCACTGGCAAACTACTTAACGTAAAATGTTTATAGAAAGTCAACCTGGGGTTGATCGCAATGTTCTGCAAAGGGACATGCACAATTGTTTTAATCCACACACGCACGCACACACACACACACACACACACACACACACACACACACACACACACACACACACACACACACACGCATCATCATCATCATCAACATCATCATCATCATCATCACCATCAAGTGATATATCCATAATAGTAGGCTGTCATGGTTCGTCATCTCACACGACCACCAGAATCTTCGATCATCACCGTGCTCTTGTCTCCATTACCCCATGTGGCAAATCCATCCATAGATTTATCGGTTTATCTTCCACCCCTCCCCCCCCCCCCCCGGTAATTGGTCAGTTGTAGCTAAATTGTCCAGTTTATTTCACTTTATAACACGCTCAACAAAGCGTGACTGCCTACGCCTAATTTATCTGATCAGTGTACGGTTTTCACTTGTTTCCTGTAGGACTGTTTCATTGTTTTATTTTTTCCCTCTTCGTCTATGGTATCGCTTGCAGTTTCCTCAAAACCCACATTCCCACGACCATTAGATGGTTCTCAGCTTGTCTGCTAATTGTCTATGTTTTACATGTATAATCCAATATACGTTCTTATCAGCTATTCAAACTCTTTTTCTAGTTGCAATTGACAGCTTTTTATTGGTCAATATGTTTTCTATCTCGCAGACGGCTATCTCCGAAAAGCGATTCTCGTTATAAATATGTAAAAGGCACCTCCCATCAGATGTTTTGACTGTTTCAAGATCATTTTACCGATTCACTGTTTAAGAATTTTCTCATTTATTTGGATGTTACATTGTGAAATGTCTTTCTTCTTGGAGACAACCTTTATGGCTGTGTGTTTTTATTTTATTTAACAATTTAATTATTACCTTAATTGTGAACTGTCTACTAAATGCTGCAGATCCTGTTTACACACACACACACACACACACACACACACACACACACACACACACACTCACTCACACATACACAACACACTAGCATTAATTACCCAATGCGCCCTAAGGAGTAGAAATAGGGTTTTTACACACACACACACACACACACACACACACACACACACATTATAATGATATAATCGATATACCCTACGGAGAAGAAAACGTATCTCTATACACACACATAAACATACAAACACGCAGCTTCCTGTCTATTGAAAACGGAGTACCGGTAAGTGACACCGTGACATGCTTTCACTATTATAAGCAATAAGCTGAGAATATATCCAGGTGTATAATTGGAAAATATGATACCCTTTATTATCACAGACAATGTATCTATTTATATTCATGTCTTTCGAGCAATTATAAGACTGATATAGTTGTCCCCGCCTGTTCAAGTGGTTGTGCAGTGTTGGAAGTAAAAGACCCTTTTACACGCTTTGATATGTATTGGATATATGGTGCCTGACTCATATTTGCTTAGACCAATGTGGCCTTTGTCTGGGGTAATTGAAAATTGTCTAGGAAAATTACACAAAACAGATTCCTCTAAATTATTTGTTTTTGTTAGTCCGCTTTGAACTCAAGCGTAGTCTGCACACGTGATGCCACTAGTATCAAGACGGTCTGCTTCCAAATCGCTTGCAGCTGATTCGAACCCGGTGTGCCGGGTAGTGAAACGCGTTCAATGTCTCTTAGCCATAGATGCCGGCATCATAATGTTGTCCAGTAGTAATTTCCGGCTATGGGTTTGTGATGCGGTAGCGTCATCACAGTTTGTAGGCCTGAGTACACGAACGAATGGGTAGACTACACAGATGTTGGCGTCCCGGAGCGTTGTGTGTGGACTGTGCTTTCGTATGCACGCCAATGCTGGACAATAGGTGGGGAATTGGAAAACTGTGTGCTCGCTTTGAACTCAACTTAGTCCTCGCGTACTGGACTAATTTTTGCGTGAGATAGCCTTTCCTATTACCATTGTCCTTCGCCATCAGATAAACCCACTCCGATTTTTGAAGTATTTGTACCTTACGTCCTTAAGTCAAGGACGAGAAGTCAAAATTTTAGTCCAACTGACCGGTGTAGAGGTTGAACCAGCTACCTCGGCATCAGCACGCCGGAATTTTAAGAACGAGCGTTCGTCTCCATTCGGCCATACTGGCCTCCAGTTTAGAAGTTATTTAATAGATGATTGTTGCCGATGTCTTGAGTACAGATTAAAAGAATCGCTTAAGTACTGGGATCTTCTGGAGTCTCGTGATCTCTCATCCAAACCATGTGGAAATGACAAATGGAATACTGAAACATCTCAACAATAGAATGGAAAGTGAAAATGGTCTCATGTAGGAAAATACTGGGTAAGACAGACAGAGACAGACAGAGAAATATGTCGTGTACAGCTTTATCGGCTGTCCAACAATTAATAAATAATATAAGTACCTAACACAGTCGTCATATACGAGTATACAATATTGCACGATTTCTTGCCTGGTATAATTGCTGAGCAGAAACCACATAGTCAATCAGAAATCCACATTTCGTAATATTGTATTCTACGAACAATAATTGATTGCTCAAATATATCGAATCATATTGTCTGAATGATCAAATCAGTCAGAAAGCCACCAAAACCTGCTCAAGATGACTACCACATTATGGACAGACCAGAACAAGTCATTATTCTGCGCCTCAGAACAGGACATAATAGATTACGCAACCACATGTATACAAAATTCAAGATTGGTGAAACAGCCATGTGCACATGTGGATTGGCGTCGCAGACAGCAGAGCACATACTCCAAGACTGCCCAAAATATAACATATCTAGGCAAACCTTCTGCCTAGAGAGACGACAGTGGAAGATAAACTCTATGGACCACTGTGTGAACTGAAAAAAAAAAAACAGTTCAATTCATGCAAGAGACGACATTGCAGATATAGACATATTTCAAGCGAACGAAAGAAGAAGAATATCGAATCATGATGTATTAGTCGATTCCAGCACTTACTATGTAAACAGAAGGACTTCCTGCCAAGTGTTAGACTTCAGTGGATATCACGTTCTACACATTCGCGCAAGGTCAGGGACGATGCACATCATATTTCAGCCAAAGTATCATTCATTTATTTCACATAAAATAATATGTACCTCTGCAGTATGTTACTGGCGAGAATCGGCAGAAATGTGACAGGCAAGAAATCGAGCAATATTTTACTTATAGCGTCTGTGTTTAAATTCATTCAGTGAAAATACTGTTTTGAAAATAAGTTCCCGTAGTCAATTTGAATAACGAAGACACAAACAATAGATTGCACGATGTATTGCCTGGTATATTTCCAACTATGAAGCGATAAGATGGATTACTCAAAAAAATAAAAAATTAAGTTGCATGTCCTTCACAGTCAACCCTAGTATTTTCGCTGTTCGTGATTCCTGAGCAAATTTTACGTTCAGTAGTTTGCCATTGCTTTCTGAACGACCGGCTCCTATACCTTTTTGGAAAAAAGCCAGCATCGCTGTGTTTCGAACCCGGGTATACGAGCTCACAAACCGCGTTCGCAAGCCCTTAGCCACAGAGGACGGTGGATTACTCAAGCTGAAATGTAAAAAAGCGGTACAGGATGGTCGATTGAGATTTCTTAAGGGCAAACAGAAAGACATGATAGACAGTTTAAAATTACCGTGGTAGATAAATGAAATTACTGTGCGAACATGTGTATATTTCAGCTTAAAGAATTTATTTGGTTATTTTATTTTATGTTGTGTGATTCCTGCTGGTATATATCTGACGAGATGCAGCGACATATGCCATAAATCATGGAATCTATTGGAGTGTCTTCGTTATTAAAATAAAAGTACCGCCAACTTTATTACCAGAATCCCCATTATGGAGCTCATGGAGAGAACTAGACAAACACCAGAGAAGCTAGAGGTGATGACAAGACACTGGTGCTGGGTGGCATACACATTGAGGAAACCTGAGAATAGTATAACTAGGAAGGCATTTTTCTGAGTCTCTTCTGAGTCAAGAGTCTCCTTGGCGAAGTAGTCAAGCCGTTTGAACGGGCTTCGAAGGTTGTTGGTTCGATTCCGGGCTGCGTCCTTCGGTTCACGAATGAATTTTTTCGGAGACTCTTGTGGGTCGTCGCTAGAGCTACGGAGTTCGTGCTTTGTGCGACGTTTTCCGCGCTGCGGAAAGAGACCGAGTCATATGGGATAAAACCCGGTGCAATGAAGTCGACCCTGTCGACTTTTAAGCGACTGTTTTTAGGCATTTTTCTGGAATCCACAGAGCAACAGTAATAGACGAAAGCCTAAAAATACGCGGGGAAGAGAGATAGGATGACTAATGTGGGAAGGACACGTACTGAGCTGCCTGGGATAGCTAAGGATACAAGGGCTCAGGGTGAGTTGTTTGAAGGGCTAAACCTCAATGAGGAATTCAGAGTGAAAGAAGAACTATGTTACAATATCAAATGATAAAGCGAATGGGAGTGTCATCATCACCTATGCCTGCCCCAGACCAGGAACGCGAATAGAATACTATAAAACTGACCTAATGATGAATGAAAATAAAGTCAAATTGTCGTCGTGTTGTGAATTTTAATAAGATGGTAGGGCCTGGCACTAATAGTGCCTAGTTCGTGTAAGATTTAATTGGGCGCGACATAATTACATAAGACACTGTAACTAAAGCAATGGGTAACATAAAGGTCACAGCGGAGTTTTAACATAAAGTTTACTTGTCTGTGACTGAACAGTTGTCTTTGTATGTCTTGGTAACAAGAAAATTTAATCTCAAAAGTTGTTATATAATTAGGTTCATTAACTATTCAAGATGGACACCATATTTATGTAAAATATTGGGTAGCTTGAAAAGTGGGACTAAAGAATAATGATAGAATCACAAAAGTGGAGTTCATGGAGAAAACTAAACACATTCCAGTTTTTACTTCATTTTATCAAGCGTAGTCCATACAAGTGTTGCTATTTCTAGTGCACTGGTCAGGTTTTTGAGTGTGGATTAGATTTCCCTGCTACCAGTTTCCCTCGACATCAGGCAAATCCACTCTGACTTCTGAGGTACTTGTAATTCACATCCCAAAGTCCAGGACGAAATTTTAGGCAAACTTACATGCTGAACCCGCTACCTTGGCATCAGCAGACCGGAAGAATCAGCGTGAGCGTTCTTATCCACTGGGCCATGCTGCCCTACATACGTCAGTGACTCAAGAGGTAAGGAAAAGACTGGCGATGGTTAGGACACACACTGAGAAACCCTGAGAATATCATCACTAGACACTCTTGTCTGTAATCCGCTGAAAGAAAGAAATATTGGGAGACCTAAAGGCACGGAGAAGAGAATTACAGACAGAGATGAACTATATGGAAAGGACACGGAGGGCGCTGCAGGAGATAGCAAAGCATAGGATGACCCGATGCGAGTTGGTTAGAGACACGCCCCAATGGGGGACTAAAGGGCAGAAAACGAAGAAGATCAATCAATCATGTGCCATGACGGAAAGCGTGGGCGATCATGACTCGCCATTTCACTCGATCACCAGAGTCGTGGTTCAACTCAGTGTTCCTGTCTCGACCATGCCATGTGGCCAAGCCATCCAGGTATCAAAAAAATTTTGACTGTCTACGTCTAATTTCTCTAATCAATTTACGATTTTCATTTGTCTCCTGTAGTTCTTGGTCATTGGTTTTTCTGTCTGTCCATGGCATGAAGAAGATACGATTGCTTTCAACAGCCACAATTTACTTATTTCTAATCACACTAGATAGAAACTGTGAATGTACGTTGGAAAATTAATTCACTTTGTACTGAACTTTAAACATTTGTGAATTTAAGACACCATCACCAATAGCATGTGCCATGCGGACAGACGTATGCGGTCACGGTTGGTCACCTTACTCACCCACCAGTCTTACATCAGGCTGGCGTTTTTGTCCCATCATGTCATGTGGCCAAAACACGTCGCGTGGCAGGAGCCCGCTGTGGTAGAAAGGTGGTAGGTAGTCTGGTAGACAGACAGACAGATCCTATAGTGAACGGGTAGAACTGGTATACAGACAGCCACACAGACAGACAGACACCGTATCGGAAGGGTAGAATTGGTAGACAGACCGGAAAAACTGATAGAAAATCATTCGTTGATTCAGTGAATGTCAGACAGACAGACAGACAGACAGACAGACAGACAGACAGACAGACAGACAGACAGACAAGCAGACAGACAGACAGACAGACAGACAGACAGACAGACAGACACCATATCGGGAGGTTAGAACTAGTAGATAGGCAGGAAAAACTGACTGACTGACTCTCTTGCTAACTCACTGAGTATCAGACGCACAGACAGAGAGACTGACAGACAGATGTGATAGCGGTGAAACAGTACTGTTTGACCGACAGACCGACATAAATAGATAAATACCATTGTAGAAGAAAAGACTGCTAAACAGACATTTATTCTGAAGTTTCTTGTATACACACACATAAGTTGAATCAAATCAATCAATCAGGTGCCGTCTCCACAATGAACGTTGCCTGCGAAAGATCTCCAACAGTGTCTGTCTCGCACCCTGACTGTACATTCTGTCCTCAGTTCGACTATCTAATTGCGTGTTCATTGTCCAGGCTTCTGATTTATATACCCCACAGAGTTTTGTCACAACTGCTTTAAGTTTGACACATCTCTAATCAGTGCAGATAAGTCCCTGGACATACAGGCAGACAGATGTAGATGAATACGACAGTTTAAGAGACGACTGCTAGAAATGCCTTCTTTCTGAAGTTCATGTTAAGCATAGTACGTGAGTTGCATCAGAACTGCTATACATTTGCAACATATCTAACCAGTACAAACAAGTTCCTGGAATAAAACAGGGTTCATAGTTCACAATTACACAATGTTATCAGTTCAATGTGTAGACAACTAGGCCAAAAAGGACGAATCTAAACAATAAGCAAAAATATTACTGAAACGGCTACATGTAATAACGAGAACATCAAGATCTCGGTGACTTCTTGTATTGCATTGAATATGTTACATCTAGACTAGTGGTTCTCAACCTTTTTGTCCCATGCACCCCTTCACCATATGTTTAGAATGTCATCCCTCCCCCACCCACCCCCCTTTTCGTATTTCCTCCCTATAAATCCCCCCCCCCCGGGCCCCTACACAGTATACGTAAAACTGGAAGCTAAATTTAATAACACAAACTAGAACAAGTCTAGACGTCTACATAAAACGTGATTTGTGGGTCTGCTTACGCTATAAAACGAATTTCAGAGGGGCGAGAAGTACAGAACCGTAAAGTACGGAGGGAAAAAACAATATCATCTATTTGATTCTTGTATTAACTCATCTCATCATGTTCCTCTTGTACGTTGCGGTGTCGAGGCGAAGTATAAACAACGGGAGAGTGCCCGCTTATGGGCATCATGTATCCATATCCCCATGGACTGTTATTCCCTGCGTCCATCGTTTACGTGGTGGGCCTCTTCCTCTGCTTCCCTCTGGTCTGTACATCATTGCTTGTTGTGGTATACTGTTAGTTGGTAACCTGCTTGTATGGCAAATGTCCAAACCATTTGACTTGCTGCCTTCTAATAAAATCTAGTGCAGCTACAACCCCCAATTTAGTCCTGATTTCTTCATTTCTGATCTTATCTTTTCTTGATACATTGAGTATTCTTCTCAGGAATCTCATTTCTGTTGTTGTGATTTTTCTTTTCTCTTTTTATGTCATTGTCCAGGTTTGGCATTGGTAACATAGAGTTGGTAGGAAGATTGTGTTGTAAAGTGTAATAATAATATAAATAATCGTAATCCCTCTTTCCCCCCCCCCCTCCACTTGGAAACCCTAATTTTCCCCTGAGGGAGGGAAAGGGGGGGGGGCGGGAGAAGAATTCCTCACAGTTGAGAACCACTGATCTAGACCTTGTCTTGCCGGTTTACGCAATAAAAAACAAAACCAGTTGCGGATTTCAAAAGGTGGAATGATTCATAGGTGACTTCCTTGACCTATGCCCTCTAGTCGGCTGCTACTGTTGTCTCTGACGTCATTACTTTTCGGTACGGTCAATAAAAAACTGCAAGTAAAGTTTACATTTGGGTAAGGTAAGTGAGAAAGAAAGCAACAAGAGGAAGAAATTGCAATGCAAGTTTCATGAGAAATGTGTGCACAAACATTGACCGATGCACATTAATAAAAAGTAATTTAGTTAAACGAAAGAGGCTCGACTTAATTGCAAGGGGTTTTATCCCATTTGGCTCGATCGTCTTTCCGTGGAGTTAGTTGCCTTATGAAAACGTCACACAGGGCACGAGCTACGTAGATCCAGCGGCGACCCACGGGGGTCTCTGAAATAGCTGAAGTGAACTGAATGATGGGATCTGAAAACGAAGCGAGGCAGGCCGCTTGATCACTTGGCCACGGAGTTCCCTGATGCACATGGAAGATGATGGAAAGAATTAGTAATGAAAGAACACATGAAAGACGATGGAAAGAACTAATAATGAAAGAACACATATGAAAGATATGGAGAGAGCTATTAATAAAAGAACACATATGAAAGATATGGAAAGAACTAGTCATGAAAGAACGCATTTAAAAGACGATGTAAACAACTAATAATGAAAGAATACATGTAAAAGACGGTGGAAAGAACTAATACTGAAGGAACACATATGAAAGACTATGGAAAGAACTAGTAATGAAAGAACACATTTGAAAGACGATGTAAAGATCTAATAATGAAAGAACACATATGAAAGTCGATGGAAAGAACTAATAATTAAAGAACACATATGAAAAACGATGGAAAAAAATAATAATGAAAGAAGACATTTGAAAGATATGGGGAAAAAACTAGTAATGGAAAAACATATGAAATATATCAAAAGAACTAGTAGTGAAAGAACACACATAAAAGACCATGGAAAAAACTAGTAATGAACGCAAAGAAATGGCAGCAGAAACTGAAAACTTAAAAGCTAAACGAGATTTCAATCTATCAACTTCGAATAACTTCGACGGGACCATGCCGAAGACGCATGCGGTACTTGACACTCTTCTTCTTGAAGTGCTTAGTCTCATTTTTTTTTTAAGTGCTTAGTCTACAGCAGACATTGACAATCACGACTCTGCAATCCTGTCTCTCATTTGACAATTTAAAGTATTACTTCTACACTGGCTCTGTGGCGGTATGCGGCATTACGAATTGCATTCCGCATAGCGCATTCGAAACATAGCTGCGGGCGATTTGGCAGCAGACCACCTCGAGGTGGTTTTTATTCAATGGTATGAGTGTCGGTCTTTCAGAAAGCAGTGGCAAACTACTGAACGTAAACTTGCCGAGAAATCACAAGCAGCCAAAAAATGATGGGGTTGACTGCAACGTCCTGTAAAGGATATGCAAGATGTGACACAACGATGACTACCATAGATCCACAACCAGCATGATGTATCGGAAACTAAGATACTGTGGCTGCATTTAAAGTTACAGTGGTTTAGGAGAAATGAGGATGGAAGGCAGTGTTCTTCGAACAAGAAGCAGGGATAGACCAAGACGACAATCAACACAGGGCATAAGGACGTTCTAGGCTTCGATATGCATTAGGCAGGGGAACTGGTGGTGGATCGAGATTCTGCCCGCCGGTGGAGACGAAAGCAAAGCTCTGTAAAGGGCTTGCTTCATAATGGCGATTACTAGTTCACTGAGATTATCTGAACATGTATGTTCGATGTTATTTCTGTGTTCTTGCTGGGACAGTGCGCTCAACTTTGTGCTCTTACATAGTATTGTTTCCCCTTATGTTCTGTCAACACAGACAGTCAGTCAGACAGACAGACAGACAGACAGACAGACAGACAGACAGACAGACAGACAGACAGACGGGCAGACGGGCAGACGGGCAGGCGGGCAGGCGGGTAGGTAGGTAGGTAGGCAGGTAGGTAGGTAGGTAGGTAGGTAGGTAGGTAGGTAGGTAGGTAGCCATACAGACAGACATTCAGGAAGACAGATTGACAAACAAACAAAGAAACAGATGTCATACTCGGAGGGTAGAACTGGTAAAAAGACACAGAGTGGCAGACGGGCAGTCAGACAGACAGACAGACAGGAAGACAAATTGTCTGACTGACAGACAGTAATGCATTCAAACATACATACAGACAGACAGACAGGCAGTGGGACAGACAGTGGTGACTTAATGAAAGAGTAGAACTGGTAGACACAGAGACAGACAAATGCCCGTTCGACATAATTTCTTTTCTAAAGAGAATGAGAAAAGAGAATTCTACCTGTAGCCCTAAACCATTGCAGTCGACTTTCTACTCATCCATAACATACCTTTGTCATTCTCTTTCTGCGACGAGTATTTAAAAATTGTGCAAAAAACAAGCAGGGATAATTTAAACTTAACAATATAGAAGTGCAATGGAATGTGCGTGTCCGCATGTTTAACATAAAGCGGAGATGGCAGCCTTTCTTCGCAACACGATACAGTATCAAAAATTGATATATGACAGCGCTTGTCAAAGGAAATTACGGCAAGCGATTATCTTTCGTGTAGTGCATGGAGTCGCCTGCTTCGTGACGTTAAACACTGCACGTCTCGAGGACCTGCCGAACTTGTTTATTTTTTCGAGTTATTAAAGGACACAGCGTTAGAAGCGATCTTTCTTTACACAACAGGACAATGTACATGGCTGGATGGCTTGAATAACTAGATGCGAAAAGTAGATATACACATTTGAAAAAGAGATTGCATCCACGAAGTAGTTGGTTGCGTGGGATTATGTTGAGGAATTCGTTAACGTTATACGTGTGACTTCTGATTCATGCCAAGTTTTGCATCTCTGCTTTTGTTTTGTTTCAGCTTGAATTTGCCTTGGTTGGTGTCTGGTGTTTCCCGTGTTGTGGCTTCATATTTTGTGTTTCGTATATGTATCCAGTTTATTTTCAGCATAACTCGATAGTTGCAATATTAGCCCTAAAAAAAAAAAAACAATACGTAAATTTACTTTTTTCGCTACCGTCTCTCTCTCTCTCTCTCTCTCTCTCTCTCTCTCTCTCTCTCTCTCTCTCTCTCTCTCTCTCTCTCTCTCCTTCTCTCTATCTTTTTCTCTCTCTTTTTCTCTATCTCTTACACCCCCAGTGCCAGATAATTATTACGTTAAAATAACACTCTGGGTAAGAATGTGTTATTTATAGCTATAACTGTGGATCAGACCCCCACCCTTTCCCGCCTGTCCTCCCACCGGGTGGCTTAGCCAATACCTGAGCTTCTGACGGCATTGGCCTTTGATCCATTGACCATACATCCGGTTCATCCAATCCACTAATAGTCGTTTAACTCGTCGGTCGCTCCAAACAAGGATACATATTCAGATAAGTATCTTTAATATTGTCATGTAGTGTTTTTCATGTAGTTGTGTTTCGGTTCGTGTTTGTTTGTTCTGTGCTGACGGGGGATTTGGCCGCAACGTCCAATTTGTTTCTTGTAATCTGTTTTAGTAAAGCTCACAATCTACTTTTCGTTTTTTGATGATTCATTCATTGCCTCTGTATATAGGGGCACCATTAGAAGTTATATTCTCTTTTTTTCATACAAATATTCAGGGACCATATACAATTAATTGTCTTCTCATTGTATCATGTCTCTTTCAGAAGAGACCTTCCACTCTGTTGGCTTGTTTGTTCTTCTTCATTGTTGATTACAATTTGCATCTACGGTTTTTCTACGAAATGTGGAAGCCAACCCCAAGCGCAGCCCTCCTTAATCGTCTTTTGTGATATGTATGGTAAAAGACTGTGTATTTCTATTCCTGGCTTCTCTTAAATGTCCCAGTAACATATAGCAGAAGCCAGACTGGTGGTCTCCTGCGGTATGCATGGTAGGTTACAGTTTGACTTTTGGTTGCTTCTTGTAAGGGACACGATAACACATGGAGATGAAAACTGGAGGTAGACATGAATCATATGGAGAGGGTATGGACAGAGATAAATGGGATAGCTAAACAAAGAAAGACCTGGAATGAGTTGGTTGACAGTCCATGCCTCAATGTATAATAGAGGGTGAAAGAAAAGAAGAAACTACTGATACAAACTTAATATGTATGACCGATTAAATTTAATCTAGGCATGTACTTCTCGGTGCTATTTCAGGCACGTATACACTGAAACAAAGAATACCATGGACAGACAGAAAAAACCAGTGACTAAGTCCAACAAGAAACGAAAGAATACCGTAAACTTATTAGAGAAATTAGACGTAGATATTCACAAGTATTTTTGGACACATTATGAGAAGAAATAAAGTGGATAACTTGGTGACAACTGGCATGATTGAGGGGAAGAGAATAATGGGGAAGGCAGAGAAGTAAATGCCTGGATGGCATGGCCACGTAGTATAGTCGAGACGAGAAACACTGAGCTGATCCACGACTTCCGTCATCGTGTGAGGTGGCAAGACATGACCGCTTACGCTTATCGACGTGGCAGCATGATGATATACTGAAAATGAATGACTACATTTGACTATGTCTGATTGAAAAGGGCGGTCGTTAATAAATAAAGCCGTATACACCAGAAACGAAGCACACAAATGTTGTTGTATAGGTGTTTTGCCCGGAAATTGTTTTCTGCTATGGTTCTGTGATGTAATTTTTAAAAACAATATGGTTAGGGCTCAAGACTCCCCACAGGCAAGAGCCGCCCCTTGAATTTCCAAGTCTCTGTGTGTCATTTTGATAACTGCCTCTGCTGATGACCCTGGCCAGACAAAGTGCAGATAAATCTACGCTTTGATCTTAATTTCAGAACAATGTTTTCCCGTAGTGAATTTGAATAACGAAGACACAAACGATAGATTGCACTATTTATTGCCTGGCATTTTGCGCTGTATCTCGTCAGGTACATACTGCAGAATTCACACAACATAAACTAAAGTAATTAAATAAATCCTTCAAGCTAAAATATGCAGTTATTCACACAGTAATTTCAATTGTCTACCACGGTAATTTTAAACTTACTAACATGTTTTTCTGTTTGCACAAGACTGGCTTCTTCCGATTAATGACGATTGCTTCAGCGAACTTTAAAAAGCGACCATTGTCTGTGTTTAACAACACGCGAAACGCTTTGTCCATATCAATTACGTAACCAGTTTCCAAAATGTGACTTCCAATCGATTACGTAGGAGGTTTGTGGTGTGCTGGCTTGACCTGGTTCCCAGCGATCTTACCCAAAAGGTCAAGAAGCGATTGCGCCATCACATGTAGGTCTAAAAACAAAGAGGAATGGGTGGTAAATCTTTCCCTCGTTTTTACAAGCAACAGGCAAGCGCCGAACACGTGTCAGACCGTGCTCATGGCATTACCAGCGGAGTTCGCTATCAACTTCGCTAGTGCGTTCTTCGTGACCAAATTGAAGTGAACAAGAACAACATCTAGCAGACTAGACTTAGACAAACGATGAGCGTTGAGATGTTCCTTGACTATAAGTGCGTGGACTAATGTTGTCCCAACTTAAAACGGTATCCGGGATCAGAAAGAGTAATAGTAAAAGAAGACTATAGTAAATATATTGCACATGCCTTTATAAGTGATATATAAGTATCCTGTGTTCGTCTTTAGATCACATGAGGAGAGATTTACCACAGTGCACAAAGCAGAGCGGGCAAGAATATGCATGTGTTTATAACAGAATCACATATGTTGTAAATTGTCTTTTGTTTTGTTTTATTTTAAATATAAAATTTACATGTTTAACCATTCTTTACGTTGGGAAGGGAAATGGCGGGAAAATCGCAACTGCACTTTCCAGCGGTAGAGGAAGGGAAACACACCATGGTGTGGCAAACGCAGCACTGGGGATCGAGTATCCACCGGAATAAGTGGACAACTCTGCAGCTGAGCAGACAGTCCCGACAGTCGGAAATGGCTATGAAAGGCAGAAGTAAAAGACTCCCTAGTGGACGTGGAAGCCAAGAGAACACCACTACATTATCTTCCAAGGAATTCATGAGTATCCACATGTCAACCCAAAAAAATTATCCTGGATGGACTGAGGCAGTGGCTTGGGAGATTATCAACAGCAGAGTTGATTCAGAACACCAAAGACCCCGATCTGTGGAGAGATATGAACGCCTGCGCCAGCTGGCTGGCACATGATCATGATGACAACCTTCCCAAAACAAGCCAAACCAATTCATTCAACTGCTTATCTTCTTTCGTCTTTAAGACTCCTAGTGAAGTATACGCTTACAACCACACAAGCCAAACATTTTGTAAGCCAGTTCATGTTGGATGCACGCTGGTTAGTTTTGTTTCGTCAGTATCAAATAGCCAGTCGCGGACCAACCCTCTTTAGTCGCCTTTTAAGCCATTAACAGAGGTCAACAGTGTTACCATTCTCTACTTCCTGGTTGAGGAGTGGGGGGGGGGGGGGGGGGGGGGGGGGCTGGTAAAACACGGGTGTAACACTTGGCTCAGTTAGTCTTCAACGGCTTATGTCTGCACCTCCGGGGTGTTTTG
Source organism: Cepaea nemoralis (assembly GCA_014155875.1). Lineage (NCBI taxonomy): Eukaryota > Metazoa > Mollusca > Gastropoda > Stylommatophora > Helicidae > Cepaea > Cepaea nemoralis. The sequence continues at coordinate 14,975 of JACEFZ010000613.1, forward strand.
GCATGGGTTTTACTATTAAGTCCACAGATGCTATCTGCAGTGTGACAATGTTGTCTTTCCTTTGCACACTTCCCGTACCATTCTCGCCAATTTAGCTTGTAACTTAATGTTTTGACTGTGTGTGTGTGTGTGTGTGTGTGTGTGTGTTTGTGTCTGTGTGTGTGTGTCTGTGTGTATGTGTGTCTGTGTGTGTGTCTGTGTATATGTGTCTGTGTGTATCTGTGTGTGTGTCTGTGTCTGTGTGTGTGTCTGTGTGTGTGTCTGTGTGTGTGTGGGTATGTATGTTTGTGTGTGTGCATGTGTGTGTCTGTCTGTGTGTGTGTGTGTGTCTGTGTGTGTCTGTGTGTCTGTGAGTGTGTCTGTGTGTATGTGTGTCTGTGTGTCTGCGTGCCTGTGTGTGTATGTGTATATCTGTGCCTGTGTGTGTGTCTGTGTGTATGTGTTTGTGTGTGTATGTGTCTGTGTTTATGTGTCTATGTGTGTTTGTGTCTGTGTGTATATGTGCCTGTATGTATGTGTCTGTGTGAATGTGTCTGTGTGTATACGTGTCTATGTGTGTATGTGTCTGTGTGTATGTGTCTGTGTGTGTATGTGTGTGTATGTGTCTGTATGTATGTGTCTGTATGTATATGTGTCTGTGTGTATGTTTCTATGTGTGTATGTGTCTTTGTATATGTGTCTGTGTGTGTATGTGTCTGTGTGTATGTGTCTGTGTGTATGTGTCTGTATGTATGTGTCTGTATGTATATGTTTCTGTGTGTATGTGTCTGTGTATATGTGTCTGTGTATGTATGTGTCTGTATGTATATGTGTCTGTGTGTGTGTCTGTATGTATATGTGGCTGTGTGTGTATGTGTCTGTATGTATATGTGTCTGTGTATGTATGTGTCTGTATGTATATGTGTCTGTGTATGTATGTGTCTGTATGTATATGTGTCTGTGTGTATGTGTCTGTATGTATATGTGTCTGTGTGTGTATGTGTCTGTATGTATATGTGTCTGTGTGTGTATGTGTCTGCATGTATATGTGTCTGTGTGTGTATGTGTCTGTATGTATATGTGTCTGTGTATGTATGTGTCTGCATGTATATGTGTATGTGTGTATGTGTCTGTGTGTATATGTGTCTGTGTATATGTGTCTGTATGTATATGTGTCTGTATGTATATGTGTCTGTGTATGTATGTGTCTGTATTTATATGTGTCTGTGTGTATGTGTCTGTACGTATATGTGTCTGTGTGTATGTGTCTGTGTGTATATGTGTCTGTGTGTATATGTGTCTGTATGTATATGTGTCTGTATGTATGTGTCTGTATGTATATGTGTCTGTGTGTGTATGTGTCTGTATGTATATGTGTCTGTGTGTGTATGTGTCTGTATGTATGTGTCTGTATGTATATGTGTCTGTGTGTATGTGTCTGTGTATATGTGTCTGTGTGTGTATGTGTCTGTATGTATATGTGTCTGTGTGTGTATGTGTCTGTGTGTGTATGTGTATGTGTGTATGTGTCTGTATGTATGTGTCTGTATGTGTATGTGTCTATGTGTGTATGTGTCTGTGTATATGTGTCTGTGTGTGTATGTGTCTGTGTGTATGTGTATGTGTGTATGTGTCTGTATGTATGGGTCTGTGTGTGTATGTGTATTTGTGTGTATGTGTCTGTGTATATGTGTCTGTGTGTATGTGTCTGTATGTATGTGTCTGTATGTATATGTGTCTGTGTGTATGTGTCTGTGTGTGTATGTGTCTATGTATGTATGTGTCTGTATGTATATGTGTCTGTGTGTGTATGTGTCTGTGTGTATGTGTCTGTGTGTATGTGTCTGTATGTATGTGTCTGTATGTATATGTTTCTGTGTGTGTATGTGTCTGTGTATATGTGTCTGTGTATGTATGTGTCTGTATGTATATGTGTCTGTGTGTGTGTCTGTATGTATATGTGGCTGTGTGTGTATGTGTCTGTATGTAGATGTGTCTGTGTATGTATGTGTCTGTATGTATATGTGTCTGTGTATGTATGTGTCTGTATGTATATGTGTCTGTGTGTATGTGTCTGTATGTATATGTGTCTGTGTGTGTATGTGTCTGTATGTATATGTGTCTGTGTGTGTATGTGTCTGCATGTATATGTGTCTGTGTGTGTATGTGTCTGTATGTATATGTGTCTGTGTATGTATGTGTCTGTATGTATATGTGTCTGTATGTATATGTGTCTGTGTATGTATGTGTCTGTATGTATATGTGTCTGTATGTATATGTGTCTGTATGTATATGTGTCTGTATGTATATGTGTCTGTATGTATATGTGTCTGTGTATGTATGTGTCTGTATGTATATGTGTCTGTGTGTATGTGTCTGTGTGTATATGTGTCTGTGTGTATATGTGTCTGTATGTATATGTGTCTGTGTGTATATGTGTCTGTGTGTATATGTGTCTGTATGTATATGTGTCTGTGTGTATATGTGTCTGTATGTATATGTGTCTGTATGTATGTGTCTGTATGTATATGTGTCTGTGTGTGTATGTGTCTGTATGTATATGTGTCTGTGTGTGTATGTGTCTGTATGTATGTGTCTGTATGTATATGTGTCTGTGTGTATGTGTCTGTGTATATGTGTCTGTGTGTGTATGTGTCTGTATGTATATGTGTCTGTGTGTGTATGTGTATGTGTATGTGTGTATGTGTCTGTATGTATGTGTCTGTATGTGTATGTGTCTATGTGTGTATGTGTCTGTGTATATGTGTCTGTGTGTGTATGTGTCTATGTGTGTATGTGTCTGTGTATATGTGTCTGTGTGTATGTGTCTGTATGTATGTGTCTGTATGTATGTGTCTGTATGTATATGTGTCTGTGTGTATGTGTTTGTGTGTATATTTATATGTGTGTATATGTGTCTGTGTGTATGTGTCTGCGTGTGTGTGTGTCTGTGTGTATGTGTCTGTGTGTATATGTGTCTGTGTGTATAGGTGTCTTTGTGTGTGCCTGTATGTATGTGTCTGTGTGTATCTGTGCCTGTGTATGTATGTGCCTGTATGTATGTGTCTGTGTGTATGTGCCTGTGTGTATGTGTATGTGTATGTCTGTGTGTGTGTGTATCTGTGCCTGTGTGTGTGTGTGTGCATCTGTGCCTGTGTGTCTATGTCTGTGTGTAAATGTGTCTCTGAGTATCTGTGTCTGTGTGTATCCGTGTGTGTGTGTGTGTGTGTGTGTGTGTGTGTGTGTGTGTGTGTGTGTGTGTGTGTGTGTGTGTGTGTGTGTTCAAAGTATGTCACTATGTCTGACTGACGTTGCATTCTGTTGATTTTCGTATCCTTAAGTTTCTATGTTGTTGTTGTTGTTGTTGTTGTTGTTGTTTTTTTTTTTTTTTTTTTTTTTCAAATACACATGCATTAAAAATGCCAGAATACTTCTTGGTAGCTTTCCAAATGACTTCGGAGTAGGCGAAACTAGGAGAATGCTTTAGCTCTTAAACTTCCGGTACGCTAAAGACAATGTAGAGGAATCGTTTTCTATATGCGGCAGTTTGCACTGAGGCGCTGCCTTCTCGTTCAGAGAACAATGACCAACTACTGAACGTAAAATGACCCAGAAAATCAACTTGGTGTAAGGGCTGGTCGCAAGATCCTGCAAAGAATACACACCCACATATGTGTCATCACGTGCACAGTCATCATTAAACTTGTTATTTAAAATGTTGCATATCCCTTGCAGGACGCTGCAGTCAACACCAGCATTTGTCAGCTGCTATTGATGTACTAGGCAAATTTTACGTTCAGTAGTTTGCCATTGCTTTCTGAACGACCGGCTCCCATACTAACACGTTATAACAGTACGCGACACGGTCTGTTGCACAAATCGGTCGCGGCTGCGTTTCAAACGCCTTCGCGTTCGCAAGTCTTTGGCCACGGAGGTCGGCCACGGAGATAATTAAACTACTAGTTGTTAAAAAAAAGTTAGTTGCATATCCTTTACAGGACGTTGCAGTCAACGCCATTTTTTTACTGTTGTGATCTCTTGGCAAGTTTACGTTCAGTAGTTTGCCATTGCTTTCTGAACGACCTGCACCCATACCATTTCGTAAAACACCAAAGCAAGGCGGTCTGCTGCCAGATCGCCCGCAGTTGTGATTCAAATGCGGGTATGTGAGGTTACGAATTGCTTCCGTGACACCTTCGCCACGGAGCGCACTTAAACTGCTAGTGCGGTCATTATAATACTGCAAGTTATCTCGTTAGGTTTTGTTGGCTTGCCTTGAACTCGAGCGCAGTTTATACTACTACTAGTAGTTGCTACAATTGAGGGGTGCTCTGTGCAGATTTTTGCGTGTGGATTAGCTTTCCCCATTACCAGTGTCCCTCGCCATCAGGAGAACCCATTCCGACGTCAGAGGTACCTGTAATTTACGTCCCCAAGTCGAGGAAGAGAAGTCAAAATGTTAGTTCAGATAGGACAAGCAAAATTTGCATTCTTTCAAATGAAAAAAAAAAAAAACACTCTATGCAATGTCTTTGTCTTTGGATGTCAGAAAAAGAATTATTGCAGGCTACATAAAACCAGTTTTAACATACAGCTGCAAATCATGGACAATTAGTAAACAATCCCCCACCCAAAAAAAAAAATATCGGAGGCTTTGGAGATGTGGACAACCAAAATGATCAATCTAAACGAATTGAGTGAGGGTAAATGGCAAAGCAAATTCATCACAAGCATCAGAATGAAGCGGTCTTCAGCTTTTTGCCACGTTATGAAAGACGAACACTGGAATCTGTTGTGACAATTAGAACATTTTTGTTGAAAGGAAGATTGAGGAAAATAGCGAGAGAAAATTCTAGACAGTCTTTTGTCATGGCACTGACGGGAGCCAACTCACGAACAGATACACGCTGTTTGAGATCACAAGATGTGGGGAAGATGGTCGCCCACGACAGCCTGCAAAACACTTGATGATGATGATGATGATGATGATGATGATGATGATGATGATGATGATGATGATGATGACGACGATTATGATGATGATGATAATGATGACTGGTGTAGGGTTGAATCCGCTACCCAGCCATCAATGCAACGATTGTTTGAGAGCAAGCCCTTTTAATCTTTCGGGTATGCTAACATATCCCATTATTTTAATGTGCGTGTCTCCATTGTTACATTGTGAACTCTCCTCACTATTACAATGAGAACTCTCCCCATTATTACACTGTGAACTCTCCCCATTATTATACTGTGAACTCTCCCCATTATTACACTGTGAACTCTCCCCATTATTACACTGTGAACTCTCCCCATTATTACACTGTGAACTACTACCCATCATTACACTGTGAACTCTCCCCATTATTACACTGTGAACTCTACCTGTCACGGAAAATAAACTTGTTAGTTGCGATCGATGACAAACAAGACCCGACATTCGTCTGCAAAAACAACCAATCCTTTGATGTTGTACAGACTGAGAAAAATACGTCGTTAAAACTGTCTACACAGGATCGGCATTTCTAACTGAGAAACAAGATACGTCGCGTCAAATGTCTAACCCTGGTCGGCGAATCTTTATGATGTGGGTTGTTCGAGAAACGAATAACAACGCCAAACGTCTGCCAAGGCGATAGTAGCCTTTGAAGTGCTAGACGGAAAGTCTGGACAGACGCGGGATGGATTCTGTGATGTGGGGAATTATGTGGTTCACAGACAGACTGAACTATTGATGTACGGGACAAAGAATTTCCCCAAATGAAAGCAAATTTGACGGCGGATTGACTCCAGTTAGTCTAGAACAGGAGGAGGAAACCAGATTCTGGACGGATCAGCGTCTAGAATTTTTGGTGACGTCACTCCAGCCCAATATAAAAAGCGTTGCGGTAAACAAGTGGAGTTAGTCGATCAAGATTTCTGAAGTGGGAAAGATCGGTACAGTTTTCCGAGTTGTGTTCAATGAAAGAAACTAGGGTGTCAAATTGTTGATATTTATCGGCGGACATAGATCCAGTCTGTGATTGCCTAGTTTCGATTAGCAACCGGAATAGGCATATGGTAGGCTATTAATCATATCTAACTTAGAGTATGATTAGGAATAGAGTACAGTACTGTGCGGTGATATAATGTATTATATGTGCGGTGATATAATGTATTATAGGTGTGGTGATATAATGTATTATTATTAGTGATAGAATGTTCTATAAGTGCGATGCTAGAAAGTATCATAGGAGCGTCGGCACTAGTATTCTATTGTGTGGCTTCAACTAGCTTGTGTGATATATCATTTTACTCAGGGAGTTGAGGACAATGTAGTGGAATAATAATTAGAGAGATTAAAGATGGTTGAGAGGGAGGAGAGGAATTTGAAATGGTAGGATCTTCCAGTAGGGCATCTGTTGGGTTTCTACCCGTTCCTTTATTCTTTCCTGGTGTTGCCATGTCTCAGATCATATGATGAGTTATTTGGCCGTATGACAGAGATCGGATCTCTGTTATAGATCTGAGTGCTGCTATTGGCCTACACTCACCTAATTCCGGCCAGGACTGAGTTGCCCTCACCATAGTATTCTCTATTCTACAGGTTCCATTTACAGGTCCACGTATGTGTGCTATGATATTCGACGGTGAAGCTAGAACATAATTTAGATGATGGCTCAGAATTTGAAGACAGAAGTTGCTGAGAGGCCGCTACATTGGGCTTATACCCAAGTTGGTTTGCGGGAACCTAGCTTCTGCTGAGCAGGACATGCTGATGAGATTTATGTTTAGCAAGTGATAGGTGTATCACTGAACAGTCAGAACATTGTATAAATACACTACTGATACCAGGAACATTCATACAAATTTATACTGATACCTAGAACATTCAGAGTGTGGTGTTAATATGGGGAATCTTTAAAACCAGTGACACTAGATCTCTCTCTGTCTCTCTCTCTCTGTCTCTCTCTCTCTCTCTCTCTCTCTCTCTCTCTCTCTCTCTCTCTCTCTCTCTCTCTCTCGCTCCAACACGCACACACATATATAGTGAACAATTATAGTTAAACAATTATAATCAACAATTATACTGAACAATTATACCAGTAAATGAATTATGGTGGCATATAGTCGGTATGGATTAAGTATTGAAAGAGTTTTCGGTTAAATGTGTAGGGGACTCATTGGAGTTTTCAGATCTGAGGCAGATCATTCCATAAGTGAGCACCAGAATAGGCGAAACATGTTTTGTATAGGTCTAATCTAGGCTTTGAGACATGTAACAAATTTAGGCGCTTGCTGTTCATTGCATTAGATTGAATCAGCGGCAGAAGATACTCTGGGGTATTTTGAGATATAATTTTATTCACTAATTTGGCTTTGTTGAAAAGGAAGCGCTTTTGTAGTGGTAGAAGTCTTAGATGACTGTACAAATTATTACTTTCAACGTGCTTTATGTCAGAAACCAGACGAATAGCGCGGTTTTGTAGAGAACATAGTCGTTTTAAATTAGATTTAGGGCAACCATCCCAAACTGTGGAACAGTAATCGAGATGTGATTGGATATAGCATGTACAGAATATTTTTCGTGTGCTTTCGTCCAGGAAGTGCTGAATTTTAGCAAGTTGGTAAACTTTCTGTGCTATTTTCTTGGTAAGAGCGTGAACATGAGAGCTCCAGTTCAAATGGCTGTCTATTAAAAGCCCTAGTGTTTTATGTTCAGTCACATTAACTATAGGTAACGTGCCCATGCGGAGTTCGAGCGGTGATCCAGTTATGGCTAGTGTCTGTAGTTTTTGTCTGGTCGTTATTAGCATGGATTTGGTTTTGTCGATGTTAATTTGCATGCGGTTTTCATTGCTCCATCTAGTAAGATTATCAAGTTCCTTTTGTAAAGAATTCTCTAATTCACTACGGTTTTCTTGACTAGTATATATAGTACTAAGAGTGAGAAGAAGGTGTCTTCAGATTGAGGGAGTGTTGTGGACGGAGTCTGCTGGATATCTCCATGATAGAGATATTGAATTAAAACAAATGTGGGTGTTGATTCCCCTCACTTCTGGGACGACAATAAAGTGGTAAAGAAGAACAAATAACTACTACGACATTCATTCTTTACACACGACACTACCCATCATTACACTGTGAACTCTCCCCATTATTACACTGTGAACTCTCCCCATTATTATACTGTGAACTCTCCCCATTATTGCACTGTGAACTCTCCCCATTATTATACTGTGAACTTTCCCCATTATTATACTGTGAACTCTCCCCATTATTACACTGTGAACTCTCCCCATTATTATACTGTGAACTCTTCCCATTATTATACTGTGAACTCTCCCCATCATTACACTGTGAACTCTTCCCATCATTATACTGTAAACTCTCCCCATTATTATACTGTGAACTCTCCCCATTATTACACTGTGAACTCTCCCCATTATTATACTGTGAACTCTCCCCATTATTATACTGTGAACTCTCCCCATCATTACACTGTGAACTATCCCCATCATTACACTGTGAACTCTCCAATCGTTTCACTGGAAATTCCCTCCCCCATACGCTATGAGTTCCTCATCATTACATTACGAGTTACTTTCTTATTATACTGGACGGGCGCGCTAGCGAAGTTGATAGTGAATTGCGCCGGTAATGTCTAATACACTGTTGGACGCTGATTCGACCCCTGAGGCTCGACGCTTGCCAAAGTGAGGCAAATATTGGCAGCCTTTTCCTCCTTGCTCTCAAGGCTACAAACATGATTGCCCTATCTCATCACCAACTAACAGCATAAAACTTTCGGGGCAAAGTCGATTACACTTGCGTGCTTTGTTTCGAGTATACCCGTCATTATTTATTAGCAACAGACCTTTTCAATCAGACATGGTCAAATGTATTGTCAATAAATACGATGCTGAAATGTGATGGTGGCTTAGGTCACAGAGCCATTACAGAGGACCTTATAAGATAATTACATTGAAATTTGATCATCATTGCCCGCCTCGTTGTATTACATATTCTCTCATCACTTCACTGCGTGGCCTCTCCTTCTTATACTACAAATTCCCTGATAATTACATTGCGTGTTCCTTAATCATTACACTGCATATTTCCAAGTTATATCCAGGTACAGGCCCAATCTAGGGAAAACGTAAAGGCGTTTCGTATTCGACGAACAATAAATGAATGCTCAAATATAGTGAGGCCTTAGCAAATAGGCGATTCCAGTCATTTTTGTGCAAAAAGAAACAAATGCTCGACATGTCAGTATTTCAGACAAAGAATTATTCATGTATTCATTTCGCATGATATATAACTCGGTTGTATGGCACTTAACGGGACCCTCGTCCATTATGAGTGCTGTTGTTTTAATACTGCTGTCCTTGATATATAACAACAACTGTTATACAAAGATTCCGAACTTATCGCTTCAGGATTGAAAGTTTTGTATTCTTCTTCTTCTTCTTCTGCGTTCATCCGGAGTTGTTGTTTTTTTCGGACGTGATTGCGTTGTGCCTGTTTACAGCAGAGCTGAGTTCTTGCGCCGTTAGGCCGACACATCGGACTTCTGCGGACATTTGTTGACCGGGTTAACCTTCCCGGGTTTTGTATTATATCCCACTGAACACTCTGTCCTCATCACTGATCTAGAATAACAATTGTATAATACGCTAAAATTAACACTGGTGACGCAGCAAAATGTATATTTAGCTGTATAATGCAGATATAATATGGCAGTTACATGTGACTAATATCTGAACAGCCCCATAATAACCTAGCGTTACATCAGATTGTAACAGTGTGGCATTTATGTATGAGAGGGAGGAGGGAGGGAGGCATAGAAAGAGAGAGAGGGAGAGAGACATAGGGAGACATACAGAAAGACAGAGAGCGGGGGAGAGATAGAGTGGCATTGAGATATAAATATAGAGATGCATGGAGAGAATGAGAGATAGGGAGAGAAATATACGCAGATATGGATAGACAGACAGAGAGACATATAGATAGGCAGGCAGGCAGGTATGTAGACCGGTAGACAGGTAGGTAGATAGGTAGGTA
>JACEFZ010000613.1:30000-140267 GCA_014155875.1 Cepaea nemoralis
AAACTGATTTCAAGTTGTTATCATATTTAGTTATTATTCTACAGCCATTTGTGACTTACTTGTTGACTTCCCTCGCACGGGCATCCATAACCAACAGCCATGTCGTTGTCGTCAGAACTCCCATTTACCAATAGCTGTCCAAAGTTCAAACCTCAGATTTCGCACGATATATTTGTGTTTCCAAACCGTACGGTCGTGTGTGATCGACCTAGCTTCGGTGGTTAGTTGGTGAATCCTCTAGAAAACGGATCCTCAACTGTTAAGTCCGAAGCACTGACGTATGCGCCATGAAAAAGATTTGCATCTATAGGAGTGAGGCGGGTGTGGGACTTTCTTCCCGACTCGTTACCTCAATTCAGTTAATTCTGTTGCATAGCTCTATTTCCCATCTTCAAGGTAAAAACCAGTTGTGTGTGGGAAACTGAGGGGCATAAGCAGGTGTCACCAGATCAACAGGTTAGCAAAGACAAGTGTTGAAGTCATCTGATCATGACACTCATCCATCCTCTTCCCTCTTCATCAAAAGGGTAGTCAGTCAGAAGAAATGTCACTCCACTCTTTGTTGTCCTCCGATCATAATCATCATATGCCATGCCGATAAACGTGGGCGGTCATGTTTCGCCGTCTCACTCAATCACCAGAGTCGTGGATCAGCTCAGCGTTCTTGTCTCGACTATACCACGTGGCCTAGCCATCCAGGTATTTACTTCACTGCCTTACCCTTGACCAAAATTTTAAAACTAATTACGTCTACTTTATGTAATCAGTTCACGATTTTCATTTGCTTCTTGTAGGACCTGCTGATTGGTTTTTCTGTCTGTCCATGGTATTCTTTACATTTTTCTCAGAAACCACATTTCCACAGTCATCAGATTTTTTCATCTTGTCTGCTCATTGTCCACGTTTCACGTCCATACAAAAGTATAGGTTGTATGTAGCACCTCAACACTTTTTCTCGTTGCAAATGACACCTTTTTATTGGTCAGTATGTTTTCCATCATACTACCTTCGCCACGGCGATTCTTGTTGTAATCTCTTCAAGACATCTCCCATCAGATGGTATGACTATTCTGCAATAATAGTACCTATTCACTTGTTTTCATCTTCTGACCATGACACTCCTCTATCTCACGTTCTCATTAATTCCCTTCATCTCTGTGTTAATCTGAACCCCGCTTGAAATCTGTATCATTTAGTTGTTTCTTGAGCATCCCCTGTTTTTCTTTTCCCCCAAATCTTTGACCGAAAGTCTTCAAACGACATATCCCAAGGGCAACTATTTTGAAAACAATTGTGTTTGTGAGAGTCCGCTCGCAGCCAGTCACCAAAGTACGGCGTATCTTCCAAATCGGACGCCATGAAACATATAACTTTCTTCAAACGGTTGCAACCTGATCCTCTCCCGAGGCCCACAAGTGTCTGCGGCACTGCTAACGGTGCAGTCTTCATAAGTATTATATCCTTTCCCACAAAAAGAATGTTAAGTATATCTTCACTCTCATCCCTGCAATAGGCCTGAAGAGACTCTTATGGGAGTCACATTATCATAACAATCTACTACTTTAATACCGTTTAAAGCCAATTTAATTCTCGAACTGCTCAGTTTGTAACTAGAATTTGTTAGTAGTTTATCTGTCAAAGCCTGCTCCGTGGAGCGGGCATTACGGACGTAGTTGTTTTGTAAAATGGTATGAGTGCCGGTCCTTCAGAAAGCAAAGGCAAACTACTGAACGTATACCTTGCCAAGAAATCACGAACAGCCAAACAATGCTGGGGTTGAATACCAAGTCCTGTACTGGATATGCAATTAACTTTTTTGTATCTGTCAAAAACTGCCATCTACTGCCGTCTCTGTGGCGAAGGATTTACCAATGCAATTCATAATCTCGCTTACTGCGTTCGAAACACAGCTGCTAGCAATCTGGAAACAGACCACCTTGCGTTGGTTTTCACAAAAGTAGTATGAGTGCCAGTCCTTCAGAAAACAAAGCAAACTACTGAACGTAAAACTTGCCAATGAATTATAAACAACCAAACATGCTGGAGTTGACTACTACGTCCTGTAAAGGACATGCAACTAACTTTTGACTGCCTATTGTACCTCATTGTGACTCATATCCCTGGATTATATATATATATATATATATATATATATATATATATATATATATATATATATATATATATATATGTATAATATACACACACTCATATCTTAAGCTTCTTTCCTAGACCTGTATCCCAAGTTTTCCTATCCTAGACTTGTATCCCAAGTTTCTATCCTAGATTCATACCTTAGGCATATATCCTAGACTTGTATCCCAAGTTTCTATCCTAGATTCATATCTTAGGCATATATCCTAGACTTATATTCAGACTTCTATCCTAGACTTATATATGAGGCTTTTATCCTAGGCCCATATCCCGTACTTTTATCCCACAATTGTATCCCGAAAGTGTCCAACCGTACACAACTCAGGCGACAACCCCGCGAGTATTTCCATGGTAAATATTTGCTCTCGCCAGCGGAATGACGGAGTCCGGAACAAATCGCTCGGGTTGACTGCCCACGTCCTGTAAAGGATATGCAACTACAGTGCATTCACATTTGTTTGCCTCAATATAAACATCCATATTTCAATAACGAACTGAGGGAAAATTATGAGATGTAGTATATAACCTTATCATTATGTCCACCCAGCAAAAAAAATGTTGTTCTGGAGATTTTACAGCAGATTTCAAAGTTTGTTTGTATGCGGTATATAATTTACGAGTCTGAGATGAAATTCATAATTTTAAATGTATTACAGCGTAGCCCAGTGTTTACCAACGTGGGGCCCACGCCCCACAGGGGGGAAATTCGATTGTTAAGGGGGGGGGGGGGGAAGATTCGAAAATGGAAGAAATCGACTGGATATAACAAAACGGGGAGACTTGAGACTGAAGTTAACTAAATTGGAACATGACATATAATCTCTTTGCAGCAAGCATCAAACGAAAGGATCTCACTAAATTTATATATAACAATAATTACTAATAATTATAATAATATTGAAAAATCTTTCATTAAAATTATTGTGTACTTGAATTGCAGTTCTCCATTATCTTCTTCTTCAGCATTCCGAGACATTGAGGTTCTTTGCTGCAGATACAAGCCGTTTCCATTCGTCTCTCTGGTTGACCTTCTCTTGCCAGTCGCTGATTCCAAGTGCTTGTAGGTCTGTATGTATATTATCTCTCCACCGTCTTCTTGGTCTACGGTCATTTATTTCTTGAATGTAAGTAAGTTTTGTTTCCCTATTATCTTCCATTCTTTCTATATGCCCCAGCCATTGCAGTCTATTAGCCTTCATGATACCAGTGATTAGCGGGGACTTAAACAGATCACAAATGTCTTTGTTGCTTCTTCTTTTCCACTCTCCACTTTGTGTATTCCTAATGGGCCCAAAGATGCATCTTAAGACTTTGTTCTCAAAGGTTTGTAACAAGGCTTTGTCTCCTTTAGTTGTAATCCAGGTTTCAGAGCCATACAGCAAAACTGGTCTAATCAGTGTTTTGTATATTGTAGTTCTCCATTATATGTTTTGAAAATTTACTTACGTTTGCTCAATAATTTCCTAGTGATTTCTTCCTAAAACCTATCATTCAAGTTTCTTTAGTGAACATTTCAATTTTTGAATATTACAAATAATGTATATGTTTTGGGAGGGGAGGGGGCATAAGAATTTTAGAAAAGCTTGGGTGGGGCATAGCACAAAAAAGGTTGGGAAACACTGGCGTAGCCAGACAATCAGCGCTCAGTGTTGAATATTTTCACGGGATTGGCCTTATGCCAACTCCCCGGGTTGTTTAAACTAGGACTGTTCAGAGGTGTCTCAAAATGTGGGTTATTTCATGAAACCTGATTTTTTTTTTTTTTTTTTTAATGTTACCACTTATCGCTAACATTGAAATGTGTGAATATTTTTCAATGGGATTGAATGCGAAATTGTGTCTACACTTCAAAGAATCGCTATGAAGTTGTACACATATTTTTGTCAAGAAGCTGATCGCAGGAAACTGTTTTATACTATTACAAATTCCGAAAAAAGAACAGTGCATGCATTGGGTTTGAGTAAACGGTCATTTCGTTGATGGGTGCAAGAATCTGGAATTAAACCATTCACGCAATAACCAAACGGTAGGTAGAAAGATTATTGTAGACAGCTTTGACAAAGATGTCATAAGGCGAGCTTTTATAAAAATGCTTTAAAAAGTCGCTTAAAATTCGACAGGGTCGACTTCATTGCACCGGGTTCTATCCCATATGGCTCGGTCTCTTTCCGCAGCGCGGAAAGCATCGCACAAAGCACGAACTCCGCAGTTCTAGCGACGACCCACAGAAGTCTCCGAAAAATTTAACTCGTGAACCGAAGGATGCGGCCCGGAATCGAACCCACGACCTTTGGAGCCCGAGTCAAAAGGCTTGACCACTTCGCCACGGAGACTCCTAAAATTATAAAATTTTGGATTTTATATCCAGGATTATCCAGCATTATAAAAATGCTGGATGCCAAAGAAACAGTGACTGTAAGAAAACTTAGGGTTTGATTGAGAAAGAACAATAACATAGAGCTATCCAAACTTTGTGGAAAATTATAAGGACATTGTCTTCACTTTTTGAAAGTACAAGGGCGGTAGAAATATTCTTTGCGAGCAACCACATTTAGGAGCCATGAGAAGCAGATACCTACGTGAAATAAGGGAAATGCGCAAAGAAAATTATGGCATAGTGTGTTTGGATGAAATGTGGATCAATGCGCACCACACAAGTGATAAGGAATGGCAATCAGTGGATGGACAGATAAAGCGATATGTGCCCAGTAGTATAGGACAGCTTTTGGTCATGGCCCATGCTGGTAATACGCATAATGGCTTACAACAGAATGCTGGGCTTGTGTTCGTATCAAAGCATACAGACAATAGGGATTATCATAATAAGATGAATGGTAATGTATTTAGAGATTGGCTCGAGAATACTGTGCTTCCATCCCTAGATAGACCGTCGTGTCCAATTATGGACAATGCATGATATCAATGTTGTTGCCCAAGAAGAAAAAATACCTACAGCATCGAGCACAAAGGGAGCAATAAAGATATGACTCCGAATGGAAAACATACCATTCCCAGAACGTATTTCTAGCTAGAATTTGTTGTCCCCTGTAAAACAGACGCCAAAAAGCAAGAAATATCAAATCGACAAGTTGATAGAAGAGCATCGTCATGGGTGCTTGAGACTTCCGCCGTATCATTCTCATTTTAACCCTATAGAACTTGTGTGGGCTAAAATTAAAGGACAGGTGGCAGCTGACAATACTATATTCAAATTGTCTGACGTCAAGATACTAATCCAGTCCGCGCTATTAAATATTGATAAAAGTTACTGTAAAAATGTGAGGACCATGTGTTGAAAGAGGAAGAGGATTATTGGAGAAAGGATGGATTGAATTTTATGCCCCCGGGAAGGTTAACCCGGTCAACAAATGCCCGCAGAAAGTCGGATGTGTCGGCCTAACGGCGCAAGAACGCAGCTCTGCTGTAAACAGGCACAACGCAATCACATCCGAAAAAAAACTCCGGATGATCGCAGAAGAAGAAGAAGAAGAATTTTATGCAACCGAGAGCAGTCATCAACCTACTGGAATCGTCCGACACAGATTAAGGTCTGAGCAGATCGCACACCTTAATCCACGTGCACACCAACTGGGATACTTTGCTACAAATATTCAGAAGAATTGCAGGCCCTAAACATTACAGCATCAGCATAATGTCAATGGCAACAGTTTGTATTCCACAGTGATGAAATTTCAATTCCGCAAGCCCTCAGGGTTGACAAACAACTGTATTGAACACACACACACACACACACACACACACACACACACACACACACACACACACACACACACACTAAACGCATTGAATACCAACAGAAGAGTAATATTGCGGTGGAAACTGACATATTGTGGCATAACAAGAAACGTGAGAGCAAACACGTTGTCAAATTAGGGGACAACACACGTGCATACGAATCAATCTATAAACTTCAATGAAAAGAGGACCAACATCTTGGTCGTTAAGAAGAAAGCCCACTACAGAGACACTGACAACTATTTTCATAGTGCAAAACAGGTAATCATGTTCCGTCTCTGAACGGTAAACAGCAGAGTAGACAATCTTTCACGAAGACTCAAAGCGGGTCTGTCACCCATGTGTACGTGTGAACAAACTACACAGACAGCTGAACAGATCCGTAAAAATGGAAATCATGATGACTAAATTGCGGTATCATTTCTGGTCACTCCATACGCACTTTAACGCACAGCTATTTGGAAGCTTTCACGAACTCAATATAAAAAGCTAACATGAATACATTATTAACCAGCAGCTGAAGAAACAAGAAGGAAATGAAAATTAAGGTAAGAAATATATTCCTTCTATTTTCCTGTCAATTTACAAATTATTTACCCCATGCCTCTGTAAATTCTCTGTCTTTACTAATATTACACATTGCACCCCTCTCGGGATTCTCCGTGATGAAGTGGTCAAGCCGTCTGACTCTGGCTCCGAAGGTTGTATGTTTGATTCTGGGCTGCGTCCTTCATTTCACGAGTACATTTTTTCGGAGACTCCCGAGGGTCGTCGCTGGAGCTACGGAGTTCGTGCTTTGTGCGACGCATTCCGCGCTGCGGAAAGAAACGGAGCCATATGGGATAAAAACCCGGTGCAATACAGCCGACTCTGTCGACTTTTAAGCTACTTCTTTTATTGCACCGACTCCCATACGAATCCGGATACGCCTTGTGTCATCGTATGAATTGGCGGGGCGTTCCTTACTGTAAAAACAAGTTTGTTAGCGAGAAATCACTAGTTTTTCACCAAAAACATCAAAGAAATGTCGCCGATTTCGAAGATTTAAGTTGCTTTTGGATCTATCAAAGACACATTCCTTGGGTGGGGGTAAACATAAGACGGCAGGGAAAAATTCATAACGATGCAACAGACAGTTTTCAAAATAATTGATCGTGAATGACGGCATTCGTTTGTGGTCATACTATAACTTGTTTTATGTTTAAGGGGGATCACTTCACTAAGGTGCCACTTGCCGTCGGGAAGACTGACACCCTTATCAATCCGCCACAGCGGGCGCCCATTAAAAGCTGGGCCGACATGGGAACCCAGGTACATTTTTGTTTAAAATTCCCGCCGACAGGGGGATCGAACACATGTCCACCAATCCCCCAAAAACCTGCTAGTCACTGAGCCACCGCAGTTCGTACTCTATAAAGTACAGCCCAGTACGTCTGGCTACAGAAAACCAACCCAAGTGACCGAAAACTAAGCGCGCGGCGGCCACAGTCCTAATCCACAAATATCCGGAGCTATGTTTGATTATAAAGATAGCAGCAGGGGCGCCTTAAGTAGGAGGTGTGGGATAAAGATGAGAGAGGCGAAAGAAAGGACGGGACACACGTAAGGGGGTAAAGTGACGAGGCAATGAGTCACCCAGGTTTGTACCGAGGTCTAGTTGGACACAGCAGGTTGGTCTGTATCCCAAGCTCTCCTGTTGCAACCATTCAGTGCTGTGTCGAGCCCCGTGATTAACAGGTGTCGGCGAGGCCTGTACACGACGACGGGACAGGTTCTGTTGTGTTCGGGTTGGTAGACGTACTAAATGGACTTATCTGGAATTCGTGTTCGTGTCTGGAAATATGTACTTTTCTTAATTTAATTAGCCCGGTGTTGTTAGATGATTCGGCGGTTTTTCCCCTAATTTAGTGTTTCATTGAATTATGTAACAGTTATACTTGAAGTTTGTTTATTATTTTCTGAATTGTGTTATAGCCTTAAGTTTAGTATATCATAGTTTCAGTCAGGAGTTTCCGCTAAGTTTGTAACAAACAAAACAAGTCTGTTTTGGTCACTAAGAAATAATACGGTGTTTAGTTGTATCTATGAAATAGTACATTCAAAATTTCATGGATTCGTTTGAGATACATTAGTTTACAATTTAGATAAGAGAACACGGTAAATATTCTTTCTTTTCTTTTTAACCGCCGTATTCAATACAGTGATAATTTACAGTGAATTTAAATGATAAATTATAGTGAATTTAAATGATAATTTATACTTAAGTGATAATTCATAGTGAATTTAAGATTCTCTGTGGTGTACGTTTTCATCGTTGGTTTTCCCCATGTTTACCGTCTAAAATATAGTGCAAATAGCATGTATGCGGGACTACAAATCATCCTGATTTTGTAATTTTCATAGTACAACATGAAAGATAAGCTTGACATTGTGTAGTGAAGTAGTTTTACATTCATGCCGTAAGTAAATCAAAGTAAAGTAAAGTAAAGTAAAGTACAGAACTCGTTTTTCCTCCATGAAGCTTATTGGGTCTATGGTAAAGGCACTAAAGTGCCCTATTTAAAAAAAAAATGTTTTGCATATCCTTTACAGGACATCGCTGTCAACATCAGCATCTTTCAGCTGATT
Organism: Cepaea nemoralis; assembly: GCA_014155875.1. Lineage (NCBI taxonomy): Eukaryota > Metazoa > Mollusca > Gastropoda > Stylommatophora > Helicidae > Cepaea > Cepaea nemoralis. The sequence goes on from JACEFZ010000613.1 coordinate 38,539, forward strand.
GTTGATTTCTTGGCAAGATTACGCTCAGTAGTTTGCTATTGCTTTCTGAGCGGCCGGCTCACATACCCCGTAGAGTTACCGACGCGATTCAACCACTGCTGATTCTCACCGTCGTCACGTTACTTACGAGAGTATACGAGATTACGGAGAAAAGTTGCTAACCTCTAGGTCAGGAAGCCGGCAAAGGCCCTATTACATGCGTTAAAATACATTATTAATTTTCTTTGACCGTTTGCTATTTTCTAAGGCAAGTTTACGTTCAGTAGTTTGCCATTGCTTGCTGAACGACTGAATGACCTTTATTGTTAGACACTGGACGTATCGGGCACTAATTATAATGGCGACAGCAATGTTTATAGTCCTGTGCGTTTTCGGGGCCCGTAAGTGAAGCGAATAATAGCAACACTAACCTACCATGCATGTTATAAGAGGCGACTAAGGAGGCTTGGCGTGAGACTGACTACCTCATCATGTAGAAAACTAGAGCTGCAAAATCAGCCAGTCATGAGCACGCCTGCAGTGGGCTTGGTTTGAGTTGGTTGAAAGCCTGGGCTCCACCCTGGAAGATGAAAGGCAGAACCAGAAGTAATGTTGATAGATCTAAACGAGTCTACATTATCCTGCTTGATGTGTATCCTGCTGGCGGGATATTTGAAACAGTATGCTAAAGTGAAGGCGCCAAATGTAATACAATCGTTTTGAAATTATTTGTCATAATTACTATCATCTACTGCCTATAGCACCTTGCGGTGTAGGTCGGGGGGGGGGGGGGGGGGGGGGGGGAGGGGGGGGGGGGGAGGTTTTCAGTTTGTCCCCCCCCCCCCCCCCCCCCCCCACTAGCAGAAAAAAATCCCACACTTTACTGAAGGCTCGAACCAGGGACTCTCGAAAGAGAACCCGCCATGCTAATCACTCGGCCAGCCGTCCTCTCCAAACAATCAAATACAAGATTTTCTACGCTATTCATTGTAGTTTTGCGACTAGACTTTCCACCTTCGGAGGCTCTCCAGTATCTACTTTTGTGATTAGTTAACTGCCGCAGTCATTTAAGTGTAAAGAATCTACTTTTTGTGATTATTTAACTGCCACAGTCATTTAAGTGTAAAGAATCTACTTTTTGTGATTATTTAACTGCCACAGTCATTTAAGTGTAAAAAATCTACTTTTGTGATTATTTAACTGCCACAGTCATTTAAGTGTAAAGAATCTACTTTTTGTGATTATTTAACTGCCACAGTCATTTAAGTGTAAAAAATCTACTTTTGTGATTATTTAACTGCCACAGTCATTTAAATGTAAAAAATCTACTTTTGTGATTATTTAACTGCCACAGTCATTTAAGTGTAAAAAAATCTACTTTTGTGATTATTTAACTGCCACAGTCACTTAAGTGTAAAAAATCTACTTTTGTGATTATTTAACTGCCACAGTCATTTAAGTGTAAAGAGGCAATACGTAACACCTTACAATACGGCTTCATTCTTGGATTACTATAGTGATTTCTTTGCTCGGGATATACCACTGAAAGGAGCACACAACAACAACACTGAATGTGACAACGAGCATGTGAACAGGTAAGGACAACATATATAAGTAGGTATACAACGTGCGTCTGAATTGAAGATTACACTACTGAAATCAAGGTATTGTGTGCTAGAAAAAGACATTTAACTATCAGTTGAGTTTTTTGTGTGGTTATATATCTGCATGCATGAGTCATGTGTCTTGATTCTACTACAATCAGTCTCCCACAGTTTTTGTTGTTGTCTTTGTGACTTCTGCGTGTTGTTTTCATTATAACTTCCAGTTGTTGTTTTCCAGTTTTAGGTAGGGCCTTAACTTCAAATAAAGCCGGCTCAGTGAAGAAGGTGTTACTGACTCAGTTCGTAATCCCGCATACCGCTTTCGAAACACAGCTGCGTTGGTTTTTTATGAAATGGTATGGGTGCCGGTCGTTCAGAAAGCAATGGCAAACTATTGAACGTAAACTTGCCCAGGAATCACGAACAGCCAAAAAATGCTGGGGTTGACTGCTACGTCCGTAAAGGATATGCAACTAACTTTTTTTTTTTAAACTTCAAATGGGAGCCTCGTTGGTGTAGTGGTTAGACATGGGCCTGTTCGTCGGGTGGTAATGGGTTTGATCCGCATCGTGGTGGATTCGGATTTTTAAAATTTGAACTCTGAGGCTGACCAGTCTGAAATCGGTACCAATAAATATTTTCGGAAGTAAAGGCGTCCGGGGTGATACTATCCTCAAAATCACCTAGTTAGTTCTGATTGGACTGTACAAATGTAGGCCTACCAACGGATACCAAAGGCTCCTTAAGACGTGTTAAAGGGCCTTAACTTATGTATTTACTGCTCCTGACAGATGCAGTGTGTGGCGTGGGAAAAAGGTGTGTAGGCGGGAGGAATAGATTGAGGTGATAATATCAATGCGCCCTGATTATTATTAGCAACAGATGTGGTTTTGTGGTTAACATTTTATCCACCTGTGCAAAATAACACAAAGAAATAAAGCATATAGCGACTTGTTGGATATGGATACAAATCGATAACGACGTCTGAAGGTACGGAGTATAAACATGTCCCGGCCTACATTGTATTGAAGTAATATGTGGGCTCTCTGGCCGAGTGGTTAAGCAGCCTGTCTCGCGTTCCGAATGTCGTAGGTTCGTTTCGGGTTTAGTCATTCGGTTCATGAGTGCAGTGTTCGCGGCGATTCCTGGGAAGCTAACGGAATTCGTGCTCTGTGTACGCTTTTGGCAGGTCGTTCTGAGGAAAGAGCCCGGGTCGTATGGGATCAAACCCGGTGCAATGGCATTAACCTGTGTTATTACAGTAAACAGTGTAAACGTTAAACAATCTGTGTTAATACAGTCAACAGTATACACGTTAAAAAAAACTGTGTTATTACGGTAAACAGTGTAAACGTTAAACAACCTGTGCTAATACAGTCAACAGTGTAAACGTTAAACAACCTGTGTTAATACAGTCAACAGTATACACGTTAAACAGCCTGTGCTATTAATGTAAACAGTATAAACATTAAACAACCTGTGTTATTACAGTAAACGGGTATATTCATGTTAAACAACCTGTGTTATTTCAGTAAACATTATACACGTTAAACAAACTGTGTTAACATTAACATGTTCAATAACAGCTAAGGAAGGAGTGGAATATATTTCCTTATTTTTCCCTGTTTCACTATTAAAATAGACATCCTGTTTATATGAAAGAAGGGGATAACACCAAAGTTATATTAAAATATAAAGAGAAGTGTTTGATCAAGTCAGTAAATTCAAATATCAGGCGGCAATCATAACGTCAGACGGAAGATGTGTGATTGAGATTGAGAAAAGAATAAAGTTAGTTGCATGTCATTTACATGATGTTTCTATGAGTACATGATTTATTGTATGTTTGCGATAAACTATACGATATAGGTTAGCTAAAAACACATTCCGCCAGAATTTATCAAACGAATGTATTGTCCATAATATATATTCGCTGGTCTGGTCACTTGACTCGCATGCCAGATCACAGGCTCCCTAAACGCATTTTTTACGACGAGCTGCGCTGTGGTAAACGCTCCCAAGGCAGCTAGAGGAAACGCTTTAAAAACAATCTGAAGCGCTCACTAAAAGCTTTTGGAATTCATCACGACTCTTGGGAGACTGCTGCCAAAGACCGAAATTTCGTGGCGTAAATAATTACCCACAAGGGTTTAGTCACTTTTAAAGCAAACAGGACTGCAAGAGCTGTGGAAAAAAAAAAAGACTGGACCCCCAAAAATAAAACACATAACTGTAGATTCTCCTCCTGGAACGTTAAGCATTCCATTCTTTGCTCACATTATCAAAGAACATTTCGAGCCAACATAGGCCTTACCAGCCATCTTAGAACTCACGGCTCCAAACTTTCAACCCCACTGGATGCAATGAATGCTCATCATTCTTGATGGACAAACACTGCATACTATGTATTGTAACAGACAGCTGAAATTGGTCAAACGAGTATATGATACTCATACAATTCATGCGGTAGAGGGAAGCGAATGTCGTTAACATTAGTAAAACGATTTTGCTTGGCTTATTCTACTTCTTGTGTTGTGACTTAAGGCGATTGTGAAACTGTGTTTCACACTTACCCGTCATACCGAGTCGACGGTTTAAAATCAGCCTCGGGGATTTCGAAGGAGACCTCTTTGCACTGATTTCGACGGTATGAGACATAAATTATAGAAATAATTGGCAAAACTCTTCTTCTTCTTCAGCATTCCGAGCCATTGAGGTTCTTTGCTGCAAATACAATCTGTCTCCATTCGTCTCTCTGGTGGACCTTCTCATGCCAGTCGTTGATTACTGAACGTAAATTTGCCTTGAATTTTAATCTGGGGCTGATCGCAACGTCCTGCATAGGACATTCAACATTTTGTACTACACCTGCACGACTCGTGGTTGTTGTTAAACTCCATCATGGAACAAACACAATGGGGATTGGGGGAGGGGGGGGGGGTGTGTGTTCTGATCGTCAGAACACTCCACTTCTTCGAATGTTTATGTAGTAGTTGAGAACTAAACACGAAACTGACCATGTCACTGTAGAAGGTACCTATGTAACCAGAGGATTAAACCTCACGGTGGCTTGGGAAGAGCAGTGATGGAAGGCATTGTCCCTGGTAGGAAATGCAGGGGTCGACCAGCACGAAGCTGGACACAGAACATTGCAGACACCTGGAGCATGAAGGTGCACGAGGCAGGAGACATGGCAGGAGATCGAGAGGCCTTTCGGTGCACTGTGATGAGAGCGCCGTTCTGCGAGGGACCTGTTATAATAGATGTTGAGTTGAGTTGAGCTAAGAACCGACATCACGGCACACAGGACATTCGCCCACGCGCTCCGTCCCCTCGTTCAACAGCTAGCGAAGAGTCATACTACTAATCGTTCTCACCGCTATCTGATTGAAAGTTCTCCTTGTCTTCGCTCTCAATTTTGAGATTCTTCCAGAACCCCTGCCGATCCACCGCAATATCATTCTTTCCACATACAGGTTCTCAGCCTGTTCCTCCACCTTCTGCACCTGGTCTCACAGGCGCTCGACCACCTCTCCCTTGTCCGTAGGCAATCTACCACCAAGAGGTGCATTCCCTGCCAGCATATCAGCCTGTTCACTCCTCCGCACTTCCCTATGGCCAGGGCAACAAAAATCCATAAAATTGTCACAATAGTCATAATAGTCATTCCACACGAGAATGTTCCTTTCTATAAGAGAGCGAGAGAGAGAGAGAGAGAGAGAGAGAGAGAGAGAGAGAGAGAGAGAGAGAGAGAGAGAGAGAGAACGTAGGTGATCATGGCCGAATAGATAAGAACGCGTGTTCTTAAACATCCGGTGTGCCGATGCCGAGGTAAGGGGTTCAACCCCTACACCGGACAGTTGGACTAAAATGTTGATCTATCGTCCTTGACTTGGTGACGTTAATTACAGGCACCTCTGAAGTCAGAGTGGGTTCGCCTGATGGGAGGGAAACTGTGAATAGGTAAAGCTAATTCACACGCAAAATTCAGTTCACCACTACTAAAGCAGTGTGTATGGACTACGCTTGAGTTCAAAGCAAGCTAAGGCAACCAAAGAGAGAGAGAGAGAGAGAGAGAGAGAGAGAGAGAGAGAGAGAGAGAGAGAGAGAGAGAGAGAGAGAGAGAGAGAGAACGTCTGGGTAATGGAGTCGGAATCATCACCTCCTATGGACAACACCCCATTTCAAACTAATTTCCGAAATGTGGCTGATTTGATCACAGGATTATTAATCTGAGGCTGGGACGGGCCCTGATTATAACTTCTCTTATGAGGTTGAACGGGGTAGGGGTCATGGGAAAATGACAGTAAAGGAGTCGAATCGCTCTATCTCATTATTTGGCCTACATGTTAGTGCGTCATTATCTGGTGTGTGTGATTATCAGTGGCCTCCACAGACGTGCATCTTGATATCGGGAAACATCGTTATGTTTGGTCAAAGGTCAGCTTAGGGCGTGACGTGACATTTAGTGAGACGTACAATAGAATAGATGACGAAAATGAAGATACAATAAAGGAAGAAGAGGAAAGGAAGAAGATGGTATTACTCAGTGTCACTCTGGTCCTGGTGCACGAGACTGTTTTCAGAAGGTTAGAAACGATCTGTAAATCTGAAATTAAAAACAAAATGGCCACGGAGTTTAATGCGCTTGCGCTTTAACTTCCAGTATACTGACAGTGGCGTATGGGGTTCAATCCCTACACCCGTCTTGTGGGTTTCAGCGTTGACTTTCCGTTCAGAAAGCAATTGGTGAGCCCAGCACCAGAGCACTATGTGTCGGCTCTGCAATTATGGAAGCCTCCCTGGATGGCGGGGAATGCCCATGGTCTGACCCTGCCTTCCCTTGTCTTCAGCCGTTCTAAGTTGGCCTACTGGGATGGGGATAACACCACAACAGTGAGAGTCGAAAATCCTACGAAACACCCGGGTCCCGGTCAACAAATGCCTGAAGAAGCAGAAAGTGTCGGCTGACAGGTGCAAATATCGCAGCTCTGCTGTAAACAGACAACGCAATTATGTATAAAACAACATTCCGGACAAACGCAGAAGAAGAAGAAGAAGAAGAAGAAGAAGAAGAAGAAGAAGAAGAAGAAGAAGAAGAAGAAGAAGAAGAAGAAGAAGAAGAAGAAGAAGAAGAAGAAGAAGAAGAAGAAGAAGAAGAAGAAGAAGAAGAAGAAGAAGAAGAAGAAGAAGAAGAAGAAGAAGAAGAAGAAGAAGAAGAAGAAGAAGAAGAAGAAGAAATCAATGGCAAACTACTGAACGTAAAATGGCCTAGAAAATCAAGCAGGGGTTGGGGTTGATAGCAACGTCCTGCAAGGGAACTACGACATTTTCAGTCGTTTGTATGACATCGCGACCAACCCCAGCATTATTTTATAGGCCATTTCACGTGCATTAATTAATTAAGCTGATCTTGATCACAGCTTCCTGCAAAGGTCAAGCAATATTTTAAGTTTTCCATTGCTTTCTGAAGAAGAAGTCAACGTGAAAGTTCAACTATGTGTGGAATGAACCCACAACCCGGCTGTCAGCGCACATGAAGTTTAAGCGCGAGGGCGATACACCCTTAGACAACGTTAGGGCTGATGCAGATGACGCCGTCTCCTTGACATGTCATGTTCTCAGTCTGAATATGGCATGGCTCCTTATTAGCTTCTTTGTATGTATTTTCTAAAGCTCTTGACATTTCAACTGCATACAAACTGCATAGACAAGCAGGACGAGGCGATTCTCGGGGAAGTGCTATCGTGTTTTCCCTTAAGCAATGTCGGTGTATGTAAAAATAAACGGGCCCATCAGATGGCGTCTAGGGCGCCTCCCGAGAGAACACGGAGATTAATTTATTCAGTGCCAAACAAAACGTAGGTTTGGAAACAACGTGATACACAATCAAATGAACAAGTATTATAATGTAAACTTGTGTTCACCGAGCAGTTAAATTGTGGGAGATACCACGAAACAAAACAAATAACATGATGACCCTAGTATGGCAATATATCGTCTTTCTGTCCAAATGGTAGGTCACATGTTTCGATATATTATCCTTCGGCAGTGAATCAGGTGAGCAAGAAAGAGACCAAACTGCCCATAACTGATCATCTGTTGCACGAGCAAGCACAAATCTATAACCATACATACGCAGCTGCGACTGATAGAAGCAGGAATCCGATTTAGCACTAGCAGGAAGGAGTGTGGTACAGGACGGAGTAGATGCGTGCGTAAAAAGCTGGCTATTGGAACTATAAGTATCCTTACTCTTGGAAATCTTGAGTTTGAGACCGGGCACAAATGGGCAACTCAGAATGCCGTGACGTCGGTGTTGGCACATACATCATAACAGTCTGAGAATCGAACGTCATGCGTGTCGGTATATGCTTTTGGATCACTGTCATCGCTCACGTATTTTCCCATAAGTCTCGTCGCATAGATCACGCAAGGAGATACGCTTTCTGATTTTTCATTTTTAAATTTAGCCTAAGCAGGTCTCTCTCTCTCTCTCTCTCTCTCTCTCTCTCTCTCTCTCTCTCTCTCTCTCTCTCTCTCTCTCCCCTCTCTCTCTATCCCCTCTCTCTCCCCTATCTTCCTCCTTTCTCTTCTCTCTCTTTCTTTTGTCCTCATTCTTTCTCTTTCTTTTTCTCTCTTTCTTTCTCTCTCCTTTTATCCCTCTTTTTCTCGCTCCCTCCCTCTCTCTCTCTCTCTCTCTCTCTCTCTCTCTCTCTCTCTCTCTCTCTCACTATATATATATATATATATATATATATATATATATATATATATATATATATATATATATATATATATATATATATATCCCTCCTCCAGGACTGGGAATAGCCCTCGTGTGTACCTTGACGTTGCAGATAAGAGTGTATTGAAGAGTTATTGCAGCCGAACTTTATTGCAAAGATGGCACTTGTTGATGATAAACGTAGACAGTTACTCTTGCCAATTAGCAACCACCTTCGCAACATAGAATTAACAATTTCAAATTGCTGAGTTTGCGTAATAGTTTTTACAAGAATATGGTTCAAACGTGAACATAAATCACCATAGTTTCCCAGCTCCCCTTCTTTCCGGCAACAAGATGGCAGCCGCACCCAACTGTCACGTAATTTCACGTGGATTAACCTATCGCTAGTACGTCACGCAACTAAATATATCCTGAATGAAAGCTGCAACTTTGTGATTGTAGGATCGCTATTGTGTTATGGCACACTCAATTTGCTTAGATTTCCCATCTCTGTTAAAACTTCGAAAGTTAAATCGGATGTTTTTAACGAGGTTACAAACAGATATGTTTGTACACGATCTGTCTTGCGTCGTAAACTACGAGTTATAAGAAATGGCATGTTTCAGCCATGATATGGATCCTTCCCATAGCAGATACTATTGTATCTGTAGTTACTATTGTATCTGTTGCTATGTAGCGATCTCTGTGGTGAAGTGGTTAAACAGCCTGCCTCGCGCTCCGAAGAAGGTTGTGAGTTCGACTCCGGACCCAGCGATTCGGTTCCCGAATGCAGTTTTCTCCGAGACTCCAAGGAGTCGTCGCTGGAGCTACGGTGTTCCTGCTTTGTGCGACGCTTTCGTCAGATCGCCGTGCGGAAAGAGACCGGGTCATATGGCATAAAACCAGGCGTAATAAAGTCGATCCTGGCGTATTTGAACCCCCGTACCGTTGCCGGTGTAATATTCAGTACACCGGGATTTATATATTATAAATCGTGAATTTATGAAGTGAGGTGACTGTACACTTCCTTGCCAACTTTTGTTTGTCTCGAAAAACAGATAAAGCCGAAGGGTCGTACGTGTGTAGATTGTATTAGTCACGCAAAGCTGTGTATGTAATGTGCAGATATTCTATCTAACTGCCTTCAGCTTTAGACGTATATACATATGTGCTTGAGTGCGTCTGTCCGACCGGCAGGTTTGTGTGCAAACAAGCAGCCATCCTTTACGGAAAAGATACTCTCACATTTACTTTTAAGTAAATCGTATAGTATTATCTACGCGCGGGTGTTAACAAACAACCCTGCTTAGAGCGTCTATAGCAACCGTCACTACTTTCCTATGTACCTATAAATCTACTGCAGTGGTTCTCAACCGGTGGGGAATTCCCCCCCCCCCCCCCCAGGGGGGAATTTTAGGGTTTCCAGGGGGTGAATTAAGATTATTTCTAGATTGCGTTATATCAAGAACCAATTACTTGATATCTTCTTCTTCTTCTTCTTCTTCTGCATTCATCCGGAGTTTTATTTCCGGACGTGATTGCGTTGTGCCTGTTTACAGCAGAGCTGCGTTCTTGCGCTGTTAGGCCGACACATCTGACTTCTGCGGGATTACTTGATATTGTTTTTTCCTTCATACTTTACGGTTCTGTACGTATCACCTTTCTGAAATTCATTTTATAACGTAAGTAGAACCGCAAATCACGCTTTATGTAGACTTGTTTTAGTATGTGCAATTAAATTTAGCTTCAGTTATTACGTATACTGTGTAATGGCAGGGGGAATTTTTAGGGAGGAAATATGAAAGGGGGGGGGGATGACGTTCTAAAAATATGGTGAGGGGGGGGGAATGACGTCCTAAAAATATGGTGAAGGGGGGCACAGGCCAAAAAAGGTTGAGAACCACTGATCTACTGTCTTGATCACAGACACATTTGTTCTGATCGCTCTCTGTCGAACGAGTTTCGCGATGTATTGTTTGTGACGTAATACACAGGAATATCTATTCCCGGGGTGTCCGTAAAGCCACTGAAACAGCATAAGACAAGTATTCATAAGTATTGATCCTCAATCATGATGAAGAATTGCGCTTGCCTACCGACCCGGTGGTGATAGACTCGAATCCCTGTCAAAGTTAGTTAGTTGTATATCCTTTACAGGAAGTAGCAGTCAACTCCAGCATTTATTGGCTGTTTGTGACTCATGGGCAAGTTTTATACGTTCAGCAGTTTGCTATTGCTTACTGAACAACCGGCACTCATACCAACGCATGGCTTTCTGCTGCCAAATCGCCCGCAGCTGTGTTTCTAACACAGCATGCGGGATTACGAATTGCGTCAGTAACCTCTTCGCCACGAAGCAGGCATCAAAGTAGATTGTTATAATTAATATTGGCTCTAAGGCGACCGAGCCTAAGATAGGTGCCAGGGAAAGAGCGGGGTTAAAGGCTACAGTTTGGACTTCATTGCTCCGGGTTCTATCCTACATGACTCGATCTTTCCTTCGGCTTGCCAAAAGCCTGACACAGATCACGAACTCCGCAGCTCTAGCGACGACTCTCAAGGGTCTTCGTAACTCGAGGCAAGTGGCTTGACTACTTCGCAACTTAGATTCTTCTCGCCCTCCCCCCCCCCCCATCCCCCTCCTCACCCTCCCACAACCCCAGTATCAGAACACGTCATGGGAAGTAAAAGTGGTTGGCCTGATAGATGACCCATTTAGGTCTATACCTGGTCTGTACAAATATGTGCTTAGCGACATATGTCCAAGGCGTCTCAAGGAGTTAAATGGGATCTTTACTTACTTACTTCCATAAAGATGAAAGGAAAGAAGTATAGATCAGAGGATATGTTAGACAACTGTACATACTGATAGCTGTAGGCTTATCGGGATTAAAACAGTCGCCTCCAAAGGACAGCAGTGCCTCGCTGAAGGAACAGGTGTACTTTGACTGAGGTAAATTGGACAGATTAAAAATGGTGGCATCGATAGCCAGGTCTGTCATCAACATAATGGGACCTGTGGAATTGTCCAACCCTCAGTATGGGGGCCGGTGAATCTGCATGACGCTTGGTGACTCTATGGAGATGCCAACGTGCTCTGGTTGACTGCTGCTTTCTGTGGATTTATTCACATTGAAGTCTAATAGTGTATGATAAAGAGAGAAGGCGACGGCTGATGAAGGAGAGAAAGAGACGCTGCAGGAGGAAGAAGGTGAAAAGGGACAGGCGGAAGAGATGGTGATGATAACGACGGTAATGATTGTGATGATGATGATGATGATGATGATGATGATGATGATGATGATGATGATGATGATGATGATGATGATGATGATGATGATGATGATGAAGGGGGCGAGACTGAGAAAGAAGGAGGTGGAGGAGATTGAGGAGAACGAAGAAGAAGAAGATGGAGTTAGAAAACGAATAGCGGGTATGGGGAAAAAGAAGAAGAGAGGAATCGGAGGAGATTGAGTAGTGGGAAGAATAATAATCTGTTATAAGTGTATTCCTCATGACTGTGGCGATAATGTGCATGGACCCCAACAATAAACAGCTAACAGAGCACATACTATCCCGAATATCTGGGACAGCATTAGCCGTGGCCATTGTTTCACATCTTTCTCCTGCGATACGACACGTTGTGTCAGACCCATAACGCCATACTTCATTACGACATGGCCTGTCAGGCCGTATATCATATGCCAAAGCCCGAGAGACATTTGCTTTCCTGGGATAGTTATGCAAAAGAATGGGCAAATTCCATAAGACACACATACAACCGTAACGGTGTTTTACGGTAAAAGTGTCTGGTATACTGTACCCGCGGGGCTTAATGAGCTTGCGTTTAAACTTCCAGTCCGCTGACCTCGGGGTAGAGGGTTCAAGTTTCTTCTAAATCGCTGTGACGTTTAATATGGCCAGACTATTTCAATGTCTGAGAGATGATAGTTTTATGAGCCGGTTTTCTATGATATTCAGATTTTGTCATTTAAAAAAAAAATAAACTGTCATTTAATGCCTATAATACCTTGCGGTGTCTGACAGGGGGTCCTTGAGCATGTGGAATTAAGGCCGCCTGGCTAGTGTAGTCGCAGCGAACTGTGCAGGTTAGAGTTTTCTTTTTGCCCCGGACAGAAAAAACTCCACGCCTTACCGAGGATTCGAACCCGGGTCTCCAGAAGGAGAGCCCGGCGTTCTAGGCACACAGTGTCAGTATTCCGTTTCTTCTTGATCCACAGTGTTCTTAAAATAAATCTTTTCCAAGCAACTCGCCTCTCGTTGATTGGTTCGTTGGAATTGTGTAGGGTTCCCAGAAGCAGACAATTAAGATAATCACAACAATAACTAATCCACTGACACTAACATGTACAATGTATGTAATAATAACAACTATAAATAAACTACCGAACGTAAACTTGCCAAGAAATCACAAAAAGCCAAAGAATGCCGGAGTTGCCTGTGACGTCATGTAAAGGATATACAACTAACTTTTTAATGACCGTCTTTCTGAGTGTGTGTAATCATACGGTCTTTTGTTTCTTTACAACACAGCTCATTCTTTATTACGTTGAAATGTTGAAAGACAAACTTTGTGTGTTTCAGATTGTACGATGTCTGTTGAAATGCTACGCAGCTACACATTTACCGCAACCGGCAGAAAACAGATTTGGAGACATTACCAAGAATCAAGTTGACAAACGTTCTGTCTGGTTCCGTGAGATTTTGTACACAGGTAGGCGTTTGGCATTCTTACAGTAGTATCATCATCACGTGTCTTGTCAGCTGGCGTAGGCGTTGAGGTCTTTCCACAGATCTCGGTCCTTGATGTTCTGAATCAACTCTGCTGATGATATTCCTCCATGCCACTTTCTCAGTCCACCCAGCATGATTTATCATGGTCTGCTTCGGTCTCTTTTCCCACTGATCTTTCCAGTTGTCATGATATTCTCTTATCTAGTTCTTAGTTCTACCTAGCGCCATATGAATTAGCTAAAATTGACCCTAATTTATCAATCTCCGCCTAGAGTGGTTCCAATAGTTGAGATTCTACAAGTCGGGAATACCTGAACATTTTTTTTCGCATATCCTTTACAGGACACTGCTGACAACACCATCATTTTACCGCTGTTGTTGATTTCTTGGCAAGATTACCGTCAGTAGTTTGCCATTGCTTATATAGCGCTTATTTCATTGCAGTATTTCTACTGGACCGAGATATGTAGAGAGACATGAACGGCTACGCCAGTTGACAGGGCACTTGATGATGATGATAATTTCTCCTGGAGAGCAGTATAGAAAGACATGTCGTATTTGTGGCCAACTCACAAAGCATGCTATGCAAAATTGAAAATGTTATGCACGAATGCTGAACGAAGATGCAGAATAACGTCTGGTAATATGTATGTTAGTGGTTCGAATCGCATCGGTAACTTACGGGGTATGTGAGCCGGCCACTCAGAAAGCAATGGCAAACTACTGAGCGTAATCTTGCCAAGAAATCAACATACAGCTGAAAGATGCTGGTGTTGACAGCGATGTCCTGTAAAGGATATGCAAAAAATATATATATATATATATATATATATATATATATATATATATATATATATATATATATATATATATATATATATATATATATTGTTAACATGCGGTTAAATGTTCAGTTATGTGTCCATATGAAGCAATAAAAGCTTCAGGTTACTAATTTCAGTCGCGACCAAAAATTGTTTCCCTATAAGTTATTTGCATATCCTTTACAGGACATTGCAGTCAATCCTAGCACTTTTTGCTGGGTGTTTGTGATTTTTTGACACGTTTACGTTCAGTAGTTTGCCATTGCTTTCTGAACTACCGGCACTCATATCATTGTATGACAACCAACGCAAGGTGGTCTGCGACCAAATCGCCTGCAGCTGTGTCTCGAACGTGGTATGCGGGAATACAAGTCGCATCTGTAACTCCTTCGCTACAGAGTCGGTGTCTTTGATCGCAATGCCCTGAAAAGGACAACATTTGTTTTTTTACACTAAGACTTGGTGTCACCCACTTGTCAAGATAATGGTCCTGGTTCATTCTCCAGCGGTGGCAGAATTCTCTGTTCCCGTCCAGTATGATTCTGAGAATGAGACGCCGTGGCCAAGTGTCTAGCACGTTTGCCTGCCGTCCATAAAACCATGTGTTCGAATCCGCATGGAGAGGTGGTCTAAATTGACCCGAGCTCCCAGAACTACCCATCCTAACATGAATACCGGGAAGTGTTCAGGGAAGTAAAGGAGGCGGGCGTGGTACTGCCCACATCAGCCATCGAGTGCCGATTGCTCTATTAATTGATTAATTGTGATGGGAAGATTAATCGTCTTAAGCGACTCCTCGTATCTGCCATGAGTGTATATATCGCCGAAATGTTGTCACTGCGTTATTATTCAACACATCTGCTCCCATGTGACATACCCTTACTTCCCATTTTCCTCCGTCTATGTTTGTTTTGTCCAAACCTACTTAATGTTCGGCACTGAATCTGTTAAAATATTCTACTTAGCACCACGCACCCAATAGTGTCAACACCTGGAAAGATGCCCTTTATTTCTTTATAGCCCGGCTGTTGACCCAGTCCCACAAAATGAGCCCCGGCTGATTTTTCAGAATTATCTGTTAATTATTTTGGAAGAAATATCCCCGAGAAAGTGAATTGGTCACCGCGCCTCATTGTGCCCTGGCCTAAACATGAGAACGCCGAGCAGTTCCCACACTATAATGTGTTTCTGCAATGGGACTACCTACCGTCAGCGACAAGAGTCTCAAGATTACTGCTACAGGTAAAGTCAACAAATAACGTAGCTTCGAATTACGTTTGCATAAGCTTGAATTGCTATTTTTAATTAGGGCTCATTACCAAGTTGGCATGTCGTGGGCTCGGCAACCTAGGTCGTCGGGTTCACAACAAGGTCACGGTTTGAACGAACGAATGGTAAAAATCTGGGACCTTAGTTTCTCCTGAACTGGTGAAACTGAGCAGCACAGTAGGAGACTGATCAGATAGGTAGTCTTGCAAATCTTGCCAGGTTTAATCACAGCGGAAATCCCGATGACTAGTGTCTGTCTGCACTGGATATAAGGGAACAGAAGTAATTATCACAGAACATAGTAACAGCGCGGATATTGAAATATGCACACAGAGAATAAGATCAAGGCGAAATGAATCTCCGCCCCTCCTTCTCTTTTTTAAATTCTTCTTCTTCTTCTTCTTCTTCTTCTTCTTCTTCTTCTTCTTCTTCTTCTTCTTCTTCTTCTTCTTCTTCTTCTTCTTCTTCCTCCTCCTCCTCCTCCTTCTCCTCCGCCTACCCCCTACTTCCAATCCTTGTGACGCTAGGGCTTGGTTGGACATAAAGTAACAATTTGAACAGAGTAAGTTAATGTAACGAGCTAATCAGTAAAAACGGAAATATAATAGTCAACTCCATAGGAATACAATCGCAGGTGTCAGAATGGACATTGCTGCTAGACAGCCATTGTCAGTACACACAAAAAAAAGACAGATTTGCTCAGCTGAGTTTCCGGAGTCGTCTATATCCTAAAACACACAAACAAAATGTGATTATTGTAACAATTGGCTGTACAGAAGTTAAGAAAATCTTTAAAAGTAACCAATTAACGCATGGTACGTTGTTTGATACAGAATCAGTTCTTTAAAAGTAACCAATTAACGCATGGTACGTTGTTTGATACAGAATCAGTTAGTGTTAGAAAACGCCAGTGCGAAAGAGGAAACAGAAACGAACTAACTGCAAAGATAAGACTGTTATCCTAAAAGATCTGTGCTAATAACATGTACACATTAGACACCCCTCCAAACGCTGTCAGAAGCTATAAAACCCATACATTCTGTGTATGTACATTATCACTGATGCATGAATAATTTATCTTGTAAACCAGCTCCCCTTAAATTTACGGCCTTCTCCTCCTTGAGTTAACTGTAGCGACTATAAAAACTGAAAGAATAGCCGCAAATCTATTAATAACATGTAGTTCTTTCGCTCTAACATATTTTTGGAGGTGGTATTATTTAGTGGTTTTTCCTGCATCGCGGAGCAGGATTTTAAATCCCGCGAAGGTTTTGTTCGTTACGTGACTGTTATGTTCGCTTCCTTAAGCAAGAATTAGTCAAGGATGATTAATACGAGATTAATTTGTATGTGCTGTAAGGATTTCAGATATCATGCACAGTTTCGTGTCAAGATACACTAGACGTAATATATGTGGGCATGACTCATCTTTGCTACCTATATATACAATGCAGAAATGCACAGAAATGTATAGCCGGAAATGTCAGCTCTAGTTAGTTAGTTAGTCGACAGATCATCCTCATTGCACATCGAACCATTCAGTCCATAAGTGCTCGGATCCTCTCTTCAGCAAATCCGGCAGCGTGTAGCGGCTAACGACGCCAGCTCTGTGTTGGTTTATCAATCTTCCTTGGCTTCCTGCGTAGTGTTCTTGTTTGGCCACACCTCTTTTAATTTGCAGTTCACGCAGTCTGACCATGGATGTAGATTCACAGTCATCACTTGATTCTCGCAAAAGTTTTACTTCTTGTAGAGCATTCAGAATGTCAGCCTGGTCCATGGCGCGTCCGCCCTCCACAGTAGCCTTACCGGCGAGTTTGTCAGCCCGCTCATTTCCTTGTACTCCCGCATGCCCTGGCACGAAGATAAAACCAATGTTTGCCAGCCGAGATCGCTCCAGAGACAGCAACCACTCTCTCCGGATCCACCCCATCTCTATCCTCTTGAGCATGCTCATTGAGTCGCTAAGGAAACATGCCTTAGTGAATGTCTGTGTCTCGAGCCATGTTATTGCTTTACTTACTGCCATGACTTCCATAGTCAGGCTATTTGTGGTCGCAGCAAAAGCACTCCTTCAAAATTCTCCCTCCGGCCTGAGCCGTAAAAGCCAATGAGTTCTCACATGTTGGACGACCGACCCATCTGTGTATATGACAACATCACCGTCTAACGAATTCTCGAAAATCAAAGCTTGTACTTCCGCCTCCACAGCAGCCGGATTTTCTTGTCTGCATTTTCTGTCTAGTTGGATGCAAACTAAAAAGGACGTACAGAAATCTGTTGGCACTTGTAACCACTCCTCGCCAGGTTCTAAGTCCTCCAGTGAACATACCTGTCGAAGAATGTCTTCGGCTTGACCTATCCACGACCTTCCTCTTTTTAACCTGCTGCCATTCACCTTCCTAATTTCACTATGCAGTGGATGTTGTGTGTTTGCGTTAACTCTGAGGTAGGCACGTGCTCTGCAAATTTGTATTCTGTTTTCAATTGTTGGAAGATCAAGAAGGTAGCGCATCGCCCTGCATTCTGTATCTCTTGTACATCCAAGAATAATGCGCATGGCTTTCGTTCTGTATCCTTTCCATCTTTTCTATCTGCTTACGGCTGAGAGTCAGGATCGTCCATCGCTTGCTCGAAAACATACATGACCAGCCCTTCGTACAGAAGACAGATGGCGCTGCTCACAGTTTGCTGCCGCCATCATCCGCATCGCATCCAAACCCCGCTTGGCCTTTGTTATGACCTGGTCTATGTACTCGTTATAAGCAAGGCTTCGATCAAAGCGTATCCCCAGGTAGTTCATTGCCTGAGTTCTTTCCACAGTCTCTGGACACAGCTTTACAGCTGGTTTTGTAGTGTTCACAATATGATTGTTCAAAGAGAACCATGTCACTGTTGCCTTTGTTGGGTTGACCATTGCCCCAGCTTCAACACACCAAGTACTTATGCGATTGAGTTCGGTTTGTAGTTCCGCAGCAGTCTGATCTCTATCCTTACCCTGACGATACACTAAAACATCATCGGCATATGTCAATGTCCTCCGTGGTCCCGTGATATGCTCGCTGGTGATTCTCACAGTGTAGGCGTTGAACAGCACTGGAGATAATGGTGATCCCTGTGGTAGGCCAGGATATATTGTTGTTGGTTCTCTACGAGAAAACAATCAGGAATAGAATGGACTTTGCGGTTATAGAACCTTCATTAGTACAGGTTGCTTGACCCTTGCAGGACGTTGCGATCAACCTCATGTTGATTTTCGAAGCAATTTTACGTCACCGCACCAGAAGTTTAACAGCCAGCGCTCTTATGCTTTCTACCACGTCGACAAATCATTAACGTATAACAAATAAACAAAAGAGGGTACACCGGCAACTACATTATTTAAAAAAATGGCAGTTATCTAGCAATCTAGTCTAACTCTAGCGAAATCGACCAATGCTGGTGCATCACAACCTGTTTAATTTCCAAAGACGGCACTATACGAAAGTACCATGATCCGGAGGCCCGGGTCATGGTCGTTGACATAGCGAGAGGATACATTAGCTGGTGTTACTCACGAAGGACATGAGAAATTAAGTAAATATCACAGGACATACTAGACAGCACACATATTGAAAGATACATGCACCCCGAGAGGAAGACTTATGAAGACATATGAAATTAAAATAGTTCTTTCTGCTTCGTTTCTTCTTCCTCTTTTCTTCTTCATCATCATCATCATCATCATCATCATCATCATCATCATCATCATCATGTCCTATGCCAAATGAGGATGGCGGCCATGTCTCTCCACACAGGCCAATCTTTTCAATTGACGTGAGCTCCCGGATCGACCTTGTCTAAATGAGCACCAGGATATGTCTTGGGAAGTGATGGCAGCCGGCGTGATATTAACCACATCACTGCTGGAGTGCCGTTTGGTCTATACAAATATCGATCTCGCACCATATGCCCAGTCGTGATACCGACCACGTCAACCACCCGGTGTCGAATGGTCTGTGTAATATGAGCAGCACGATATGTCCACTGCGCCTTATAGCATATACACGGGTACTTTGATTACTTTTACCTGATTTAGAGTACTTTACTTTACTTAACTTTACTTTACTTTACTTTACTTTACTTTACTTTACTTTACTTTTACTGACAACGAATGCTTGAGATCAAGGCTTCCTTTGTTTCAATAAGTAAAGACCAGAGTAGTATATCTGGGAGGAATGAGTGTACATACACATTACTCTCTTACTGTCTTAGTTGCAAATCCTTTACAGGACGTAGCAGTCAACGCCAGCATTTTTTTTTTTTGGTACGTTGTTTGATACAGAATCAGTTAGTGTTAGAAAACGCCAGTGCGAAAGAGGAAACAGAAACGAACTAACTGCAAAGATAAGACTGTTATCCTAAAAGATCTGTGCTAATAACATGTACACATTAGACACCCCTCCAAACGCTGTCAGAAGCTATAAAACCCATACATTCTGTGTATGTACATTATCACTGATGCATGAATAATTTATCTTGTAAACCAGCTCCCCTTAAATTTACGGCCTTCTCCTCCTTGAGTTAACTGTAGCGACTATAAAAACTGAAAGAATAGCCGCAAATCTATTAATAACATGTAGTTCTTTCGCTCTAACATATTTTTGGAGGTGGTATTATTTAGTGGTTTTTCCTGCATCGCGGAGCAGGATTTTAAATCCCGCGAAGGTTTGTTCGTTACGTGACTGTTATGTTCGCTTCCTTAAGCAAGAATTAGTCAAGGATGATTAATACGAGATTAATTTGTATGTGCTGTAAGGATTTCAGATATCATGCACAGTTTCGTGTCAAGATACACTAGACGTAATATATGTGGGCATGACTCATCTTTGCTACCTATATATACAATGCAGAAATGCACAGAAATGTATAGCCGGAAATGTCAGCTCTAGTTAGTTAGTCGACAGATCATCCTCATTGCACATCGAACCATTCAGTCCATAAGTACTCGGATCCCCTCCTCAGCAAATCCCGCAGCGTGTAGCGGCTAACGACGACCAGTTCTGTGTTGGTTTATCAATCTTCTTTGGCTTCCTGCGTAGTGTTCTTGTTTGGCCACACCTCTTTTAATTTGCTAGTTCTCGCAGTCTGACCATGGTTGTAGATTCACAGTCATCGCTTGGTTCTCGCAAAAGTCTTACTTCTCGTAGAGCATTCAGATTGTCAGCCTGGTCCATGGCGCGTCCGCCCTCCACAGTAGCCTTACCTGCGAGCTTGTCAGCCCGCTCATTTCCTTGTACTCCCGCATGCCCTGGCACGAAGATGAAACTAATCTTTGCCAGCCGAGACCGCTCCAGAGACAGCAACCACTCTCTTCGGATCCACCCCATCTCTATCCTCTTGAGCATGCTCATTGAGTCGCTAAGGAAACATGCCCTAGTGAATGTCTGTGTCTCGAGCCATGTTATTGCTTTACTTACTGCCATGACTTCCATAGTCAGGCTACTTGTGGTCTCAACAAAAGCACCAGAGTCCTCCTTCACAATTCTCCCTCCGGCCTGAGCCGTAAAAGCCCATGAGCTTCTCACATGTCGGACGACCGACCCATCTGTGTATATGACAGCATCACCGTCTAACGAATTCTCGAAAATCAAAGCTTGTACTTCCGCCTCCACAGCAGCCGGATTTTCTTGTCTGCATTTTCTGTCTAGTTGGATGCAAACTGAAAGAGACGTACAGAAATCTGTTGGCACTTGTACCCACTCCTCGCCAGGTTCTAAGTCCTCAAGTGAACACACCTGTTGAAGAATGTCTTCGGCTTGACCCATCCACGACCTTCCTCTTTTTAACCTGCTGCCCTTCACCTTCCTAATTTCACTATGCAGTGGATGTTGTGTGTTTGCGTTAACTCTGAGGTAGGCACGTGCTCTGCAAATTTGTATTCTGTCTTCAATGGTTGGAAAATCAAGAAGGTAGCGCATCGCCCTGCATGCTGTATCTCTTGTACATCCAAGAATAATGCGCATGGCTTCGTTCTGTATCCTTTCCATCCTTTCTATCTGCTTACGGCTGAGAGTCAGGATCGCCATCGCTATACTCAAAAACATACATGACCAGCCCTTCGTACAGAAGACATAGATGGCGCTGCTCACAGTTTGCTGCCGCCATCACCCGCATCGCAGCCAAACCCCGCTTGGCCTTTGTTATCGACCTGGTCTATGTGCTCATTATAAGCAAGGCTTCGATCAAAAGCGTATCCCCAGGTAGTTCATTGCCTGCGTTCTTTCCACAGTCTCTGAACACAGCTTTACAGTTGGTGTTGGAGTGTTGACAATATGATTATTCAAAGAGAACCATGTCACTGTTGCCTTTGTTGGGTTGACCATTGCCCCAGCTTCAACACACCAAGTACTTATGCGATTGAGTTCGGTTTGTAGTTCCGCAGCAACCTGATCTCTATCCTTACCCTGACGATACACTAAAACATCATCGGCATATGTCAATGTCCTCCGTGGTCCCGTGATATGCTCGCTGGTGATTCTCACAGTGTAGGCGTTGAACAGCACTGGAGATAATGGTGATCCCTGTGGTAGGCCAGGATATATTGTTGTTGGTTCTCTACGAGAAAACAATCAGGAATAGAATGGACTTTGCGGTTATAGAACCTTCATTAGTACAGGTTGCTTGACCCTTGCAGGACGTTGCGATCAACCTCATGTTGATTTTCGAAGCAATTTTACGTCACCGCACCAGAAGTTTAACAGCCAGCGCTCTTATGCCTTTCTACCACGTCGACAAATCATTAACGTATAACAAATAAACAAAAGAGGGTACACCGGCAACTACATTATTTAAAAAAATGGCAGTTATCTAGCAATCTAGTCTAACTCTAGCGAAATCGACCAATGCTGGTGCATCACAACCTGTTTAATTTCCAAAGACGGCACTATACGAAAGTACCATGATCCGGAGGCCCGGGTCATGGTCGTTGACATAGCGAGAGGATACATTAGCTGGTGTTACTCACGAAGGACATGAGAAATTAAGTAAATATCACAGGACATACTAGACAGCACACATATTGAAAGATACATGCACCCCGAGAGGAAGACTTATGAAGACATATGAAATTAAAATAGTTCTTTCTGCTTCGTTTCTTCTTCCTCTTTTCTTCTTCTTCTTCATCATCATCATCATCATCATCATCATCATCATCATCATCATCATCATCATCCTCATCATCATCATCATCATCATGTCCTATGCCAAATGAGGATGGCGGCCATGTCTCTCCACACAGGCCAATCTTTTCAATTGACGTGAGCTCCCGGATCGACCTTGTCTAAATGAGCACAGGATATGTCTTGGGAAGTGATGGCAGCCGGCGTGATATTAACCACATCACTGCTGGAGTGCCGTTTGGTCTATACAAATATCGATCTCGCACCATATGCCCAGTCGTGATACCGACCACGTCAACCACCCGGTGTCGAATGGTCTGTGTAATATGAGCAGCACGATATGTCCACTGCGCCTTATAGCATATACACGGGTACTTTGATTACTTTTACCTGATTTAGAGTACTTAACTTTACTTTACTTAACTTTACTTTACTTTACTTTACTTTACTTTACTTTACTTTACTTTTACTGACAACGAATGCTTGAGATCAAGGCTTCCTTTGTTTCAATAAGTAAAGACCAGAGTAGTATATCTGGGAGGAATGAGTGTACATACACATTACTCTCTTATTGTCTTAGTTGCAAATCCTTTACAGGACGTAGCAGTCAACGCCAGCATTTTTTTTTTTTGGACTACTGGGCAAGTTTTACGTTCCGTAGTTTGCCATTGCTTTCCTAACGATCGGCTTCATATCATTGTAGGGAAACCAGCGCAAAGCGGTCTGCTTCCAAATCGCCCGCAGCTGTGTTTCGAATGCGGTATTCAGGATTACGAGTTGCAGTCGTAACATCTTCGCCACGGAGACGGGCACGTACACATTACAACCTACGAAATCAATGACGTGCAGCCTTAGAAGTACCCCTGACCCGCTTGATGTAAGATTACATGAACTATGACCTCTACGTAATCTTAGAACATGCTGATGGCTGCTTCCAGCCAATTATGTAGTTGAAACGACGAATGCCTTGTCCCCAGAACTGATCAGTCAATACCGTTTGCTTTCATGTATTGTCTGTGTGTGTTGACTTGGGCGTTGGAAGCCTTTGCAGAGAGTGTATTAACTTGACACTTCTCTACATCGTGTCATTTTATATGTGTATGATTGCGTGTGACATGCAGGGTTATGCATTTGCATGGTTCTATACAGACGTGTGACATTCAAGTAAACGGGAACATTCTTAAACAAGTGAATCGGTATAACTATCTCGGAACAGTTGTAACGTCTGATGGAATGTGTCTTGTTGAGATTAGAACAAGAATTGCTATGGCAGACGGAACCTTTTGCAACATGGAAAACATTTTCATCGCTAAAAAACTGTCAATTGCAATGAGAGAAAGAGTGTTGAAGTGCTAAATAGAATCCAAACTGTTATATGGGTGAAACAATGACAATAAGCAAACAAACTAAGAAACATCTAATGGCAGTGGAAATGTATTTTTTGAGGAAAATGCAAAAACTACCATAGAAGGACATGGTAGGTAGGAAGTAACGCGGGAGGGAGGAAAGGGGCGAGCGAGAGAGAGAGAGAGAGAGAGAGAGAGAGAGAGAGCGAGAGAGAGAGAGAGAGAGAGAGCGCGCGCGAGAGAGAGAGAGAGAGAGAGAGAGAGAGAGAGAGAGAGAGAGAGAGAGAGAGAGAGAGAGAATGTATGCATGAGGTAATGTTTCTTAGTGATTGTGAGCGGGCATGTACGAGGGGAAGTCAATAAGTAAGTCACAAATGGCTGTAGAAAAATAACTAAATATGATACCAACTTGAAACCAGTTTATTTTTATACATACATTGTCCCTTTATTTCTCAACATCATTTCCACCAACATTGATGCTCTTATCCCATCGTTTTATCAGTCCTCCCAAACCGGCTGCTAAGAACTGCGTGCTCTGTTTTCTAAACCACGTTTTCTCTTCACATTCAACTTCGGCGTCATTCGCGAAATGTCTCCCGCCAAGGTGGGTTTTCAGTGGACCAAAAAGGTGGAAATCGATATGGGCTAAGTCGGGGCTGTTAATGGTGGCGTAACCTTGAATTTTTGGACACAAGGCGAAGAAGGATGTTTCCATTGCATTGAAGCACGCTTTGATTCGGACTGGTAGTGATGCACCCATGATTAGTCCCCAGTAACAATCCTGTTCAGCATGTCTTCTCCTTCATCTTCGTATCGACAGAGATGATGCAAGGACAGGCCAGATCGGTTCATTTTGTGTTCCTCTTTCAATTGTCTGGGTACCCACCTTGAGCACACTTTCTTAAATTTCAATCGATCATGCATTATGCTGTATGCTGAACCATGTGAGCACCCTATTGCAGATGCTACAGAGTCTATCGTTACTCGCCTGTCACCTCTAATCATCTCCTCCACCCGCTGCACGGATGCTTCTGTTGCAATCTCAACAGGACGACCAGATCGGATTTCATCAACAATTTTAGAGCGTCCTTGAGAAAATTTTCTACCCAGCTATGCACCGCTTTACGGGACAAACATTTGTCAGCATAAATAGGAAGCATTTCCTTATGAATGTCCTTTGCAGGCAGTCCTTTTGCCCACAAAAAACGCACAACAGCACGTTGCTCTTTGGTTGTACACTCCGTAAGTACAGTCGCCATTTTGTTTATGCGCTGCGCATGCGCATGAGACACCAAGCGCCACCTGACGAACGGGAATATAAAGTTCGATGTTGCTGTCACCTAATGACACCTGTAGAAAACACCAACTACATTTACCAGCCATCCCACAGAACTGTGTGACTTACTTATTGACTCGCCCTCGTATTTGAATGTGGAAGTGCGTGTTTGTGTGTTATTTAGTGGGTGTATAACCGTAAATGCTTGCGTAATTGATGTGTGTGTGCGTGCGTGCGCGTGTGTGTGTGTGTGCGCGCGCACGTGCCTCATAACATGATAGTATGCCTTGTTTATGTTCATAACATTCATTCGACATTTTTTTTTTTCAGTGTGAAGGTAATGTGCACAATAGATAATTGAATTCAACATGCACAATAGATAATTGATGTACGCAAGATGAGTGGTTAGAAGGGCCGAATGCAAGCCCGACCCGTGTACCCAATTTGTAACCTTTTCAAAATAAAGTTCGTTCGTTGGTTCTCTTCCTTAGGGCTGCAGTTGCACACGGGCGCGAATATGCCCTAGTGAGATGTAAATGGGTGTGCCTAACTGTTTACCTGACGTATGTACACTGATGATGTCAGAGATTGCCGAGCGGCCTTCCATAGTTTGACTAGACATACTATGGCACAATTGTTAAACACATGCAGATTGGGTTAAATTTAAGTTTGTAATTGTACACACGGTGCGTCTGTGCTTCTCACAAGATAACGTTACCATCCCTGGGGAAGGTAGCCAGCTCAGTAGGAAGGGAGAGACTTCGAAATTGTTTTAAGCGTAATAACTTTATCAGAATAATGGCACTTGCGTTTATGTATGCGTTCACGCATAGGAAAACATTGTGATTAAAACACTCAGAGGTACAGGGTGATTGTAAAGTCTCACTACACTTTATATGTAGAACAAATAAGAAAAAAAAAATGTCTTCAGTTGATAACACCATTCTGTTTAGAGTGCAAAAAATTACCCCAGCAGAGGACAGCCATACGCTGCATATTGCTTCATAGTGGACCGCTGTGCACAATTTTGGATGACATCGTATTCTTCATTTTTCAAATTTGTTCTACTTACAAAGTGTAGTGAGACTTTACAAACACCCGGTAGAAACGCCGAGACAGACTAAGAGAACTTGTGCTGGATGGCCTAAGACGGTGGCTTGGAGGAATATCATCCATAGAATTGACCCACCGCTCCAAGTAGAGATACATGAACACTTGTGCGTTTTGCCGTTTTGGTATAACACGTGATTGTGATGTGTGCGTATGCGAGCATTGAGAGCGTTATCAAGCAATAGGTAGGCCGCCTGAGAAAGTTTAGGAACCACTGCAGCCGATCAAAACTGTTAATGCCTGGAGTGTTTAACAAGGACAAGCAGTGGTGTATAACCCACGTGACAAGTACGTCAGACTTGGTGTGACTCAGACGTCTGGATCACAGTCCAGAATGGTTTCTCTAGCTGCCATGTCTGATAAGTGTTTTCATTGCTCGTCCGCAAACATAGACTCCACACCGCCGAAGGTAACAAAATGAGACTGGTTAATGGGCCCGAAGGCGCCAAAAGAGTGCTGAGTGCATTTAGTGACGCATAGCTTGACTGCTTGTGTCAGGGCCAGTGTAACGAGATTTCACCAAGTCCTTACTTCACCTTCTAGTGACGGAGCTGGAGACAGGCCTCTGTGGTAGTATGACCTAGAGACTAGGAACCAAAAATAGAAGGTACCCCTTATCCCAAAAGCCGTACAAACGCTGAATTTGTGTTTATATTTGTGGTGGTACTAGAAAGGATTTTGTCTGGAATCCACAGTGTAAAATAAATAGAAGAATATCTAAAAACACACGGAGAAGAAAAGCAGGCAGAAAAGAGTAGTACGGTGAGGACATGGGCGAGGCTACATAGGATAGCTAAAGATAGGACGGCTTGGGGTGAGTAGATTAAGCTCTTATACCCCACTGGCAAATGAAGGGCGAAAAAAGACGAAGCCAGACCACACACGCTATAAATATTCTTCCATTGGTTGGTTTTAATCATCTGAAATTTAGCCTGGACAGTAAGCTGTTCGGCCATACGCTTGACTACATCAACAAACAAATACGCATCTATTGTCATAACCTCGGCTATCAACTACAAACTAAACAGCTATGGTCATGACCCCAACTATCAACTAGAAACTAAACAGCTACAGCGATAACCCCAACCGTCAGCAACAAACTAAACTGCTATGATCATAACCCCAACCATCAACAACAAACTAAATAGCTATGGTCATAACCCAAACTTTCAACAACAAAATACACCGCTATGGTCATAACCCCAACTATCAACAGAGTGTCTGCCTGTATGGCGAGGAACCACCAGTCTGGACACCAATAAGCCAGAATGGGACAACGGATACTCACGCAAACCTCAGGTCCTGTATGACATCACACTGATGTTGGACAACAGGATGCCTTCATTCGACATACAGGACTTCACGTTGGAGCTCAAGCCAACGAACACAAGCAAGCAACAACAAACTAAACAGCTATGGTTATAATCCCAGCTACCAACTAGAAACTAAACAGCTATAGTGTTAACACCAACTGTCAGCAACAAACTAAACCGATATGATCATAACCCCAACCATCAACAACAAACTAAATAGCTATGGTCATAACCTAAACTTTCAACAACAAAATACACCGCTATGGCCATAACTCAAACTTTCAACAACAATCTGAACAGCTGTGGTCATAACCCCAACCATCAACAACAAAATAAATAGCTGGAATAATTTAATATCAGCCCCAGCAACGATCTAAGAAGAAGTAAAGGTACCAAGGTTGTTAACCAAAGAAACAGTCATTGTTGTAAAACGATCACCAAGAAATAAGAGCCTTTGTCGGTCAGCCTATATCAATATAAACAAGACATTGTAGCCGTTGTAACGCCAGCTTCCACCAACAAAAGAAGATATGTCCTTCTGTGTGTCAACACGTTTTGCGTGGATTCCAGAGGAAGGCAACATAATTCAAACTGCCAATAAAAACACTCATTTTTCAACTTACTATAGCTCTTCGTATTATGAAAATAGATTAGTGTTATATATGTGGGTGTTATAATGGCGGCAAATTAGCCTTGAAAAGTATGACGGGGGAAAGACATGGCAGGTGGTAAAAGAAAAAAAATGTACAGGAATAAACCCTATGGGTACAGATATATCCAGCGACCCTTTTCGAAAGTAGTTCTCGTGTATTGAAGGGAAACGATGTGGAACGGGAAAATGGGCGAGATTGACGAAGATTCACGACATAACCCGATGCACCTTTGTAATGCCTACAAGTTCATAAATTCGTCTTCTTTTTTATTGGCGAGTCACTTGAACAAATGTGATAGGTTTTGCAGATGGCTTTTGTAGATGTGTTGTGTCGCTCGCGGGAGTTTAACCAAGTCACGGTGAAAGGATATATAATAATATCCAGGGCATATTTTTCTTCCAGTCTGTTTGCCAAAGTAAGTAGTATAAGTCAACAACATGGGAAATAGTTTTCTTGTAGGTATTACTTTTATGTACATATTTAACTTCTTGTGACGTGTCTTGAATCATGGTGCGTAAATTAAGAAATTAAGAATAGCTTAGAAGCAGCGGTGATGTGGTTTCTGAGACAAATGTTGGGAATAGTTTGTACTGCTAGAGCAGTAGTTCTCAATCTTTTTTGGCCCATGCCCCCCACCCCTTTACCATATGATGATATATTCAGAACGTCACCCCCCCCCCCCCTTTGTCGAATTTCCTCCCTATAAATCCCCCCCCCCCCACCCTTACACAATATACATAAAAATCGAAGCTAAATTTATTAACACAAACTAGAAGAAGTCAGACATCTACATAAAACGTGATTTGCGGGTCTACTTACGTTATAAAACGAATTTCATTAGGGCGAGAAGTACAGAACCGTAAAATTTTGAGGGAAAAACAATATCAAGTAACTGGTTCTTGTATTAATGCTATCTTGAAATAATCTTCCCCCCCCCCCCCCAGGAAACCCTAAAATTTCCCCCTGGGGGGGGGGGGGAATTCCCTTCGGTTGAGAACCACTGTGCTAGAGCAAATATCAATGATTGCATGGAAGAGGCTAATGATAGTGGGATTTTTGTTTTATTTGCCCTCACTCGCTTTGAACTCAAGCATAGTCCATACACACTACTTCATGGTGTATTTTTACTGTCTGCAGTGTTTGAAAATATTGCCGGTCCAAGTTTTGTATTTACCTATTATGTTGCATGAACTTTACAGAGGGTGTATGCAAAACTTGGACCGGCAATATTTTCAAACACTGCACAGTCATTAAAAAGACACCCTGTGAAAGTGCTGGGCTGAAATTTGCGTGTGGATTAGCTTTCCCTGTTAACAGTGTCCCTCGCTAGCAGGCGAACGAACTCCGACTTCAGAGGTACATGTAAATTTACGTCCCCACGTCAAGCATGATAGGTCAGCATTTGAGTTCAACTGTCCGGTGTACCCCTTACCTCGACATCAACACACTGGATGTTTAAGAACGTGCGTTCTTGTCCATTCGACCATGCTGACCCACAGAGTGGAACGTTACATACAACTATAAATAAGAGAGAAACAACATTCTTTAGACATATGATGAGAACAGAGGTGCTGGGAAACATCGTGACGACCGGAAAGATCAGTGGGGGAAGAAGCAAGGCAGGCCGAGAGAAGTGGTGCTGGATGGACTGAGGCGGTGGCACGGAGGGATATCATCAGCAGTGTTGATCCAGAGCACAAGGGACCGAGATCTGTGGAGAGATATGAAAACCTACGCCAGCTGGCAAGCCACGTGATGATGATGTGACAAGTTTTATGTATTCTCATTTTACGACTTGTGAAGTTTTATTTTCGACTCAGCTTGACTGCAAAGGACGTAGGTTGCAGTGATGGTAAAATTCCCATTTAGCATATGTGTAATAGTGCATTTAGACACATTTTTGTATACCGTCTTCGGGAATCTCAGTGCAGTCTTCAAGGTATAAAACTCTCCGCTAGGCCATCTCTCAACAACTACTAAATTTTGGCCATAAAGTGAACAAAGAACAGTTCTTTTCGTATATTGTGTTCGACAAACAATAAACTATTGCTCAAATGTACCGAATCGTTAGCTATTAGGCGGTTCCAACCAATTTTGTACAGGGCAGAAAGACTTCGTTTTCACATTCGAACAGTATCATGGATAAGTGTTTTAAGTATTTCATCCACAGTATAATTCAATTATTCACTTCATGTTTTTTTTAGCGCTTGCTCGCTTTTGAACTCAAGCGTAGTCCATACATGTACAACTACTTTTAGTGCTCTGGACTGATTTTTGCGTATTGATTTACTTTCCCTATTACCGGTGTTTCTGGGCATTAGGCGAACCCACCCTAACTTCAGAATCTATATGGTATATAACTCTGCAGTACGCACCTGGCGAGATGCAGTGAAATATGCCAGGCAATAAATCATGCAACCTATTGTATGTGGCTTCTGTGTTCAAACCTTATATCATAGCCTCCTCTTTTGTAAAAGACGGACACCTTATCTCTAAACCACTTCTCTTGCTTAAAGCGAACCCCTTACATCTTATCACTTCTCTAGCTAAAGACAAGCACCTTACATCTTACCCACTTCTCTAGCTGAAAGCAAATACCTTACATCTTATCCACTTCTCTAGCTAACAGCGAACCCCTTACATCTTATCCACGTCTAAACTAAAGCAAATACCTTACATCTTATCCACGTCTAAACTAAAGCAAATACCTTACATCTTATCCACTTCTCTAGCTGAAAGCAAATACCTTACATCTTATCCACTTCTCTAGCTGAAAGCAAATACCTTACATCTTATCCACTTCTCTAGCTAACAGCCAACCCCTTACATCTTATCCACGTCTCTAACTAAAGCAAATACCTTACATCTTATCCACTTCTCTAGCTAAAAGTGAACACCTTACATCTTAGCCATTTCTCTAGCTAAAAGCGAACCTCTTACATCTTCTCCACTTCTCTAGCTAAAAGCGACCACTTTACATTCTATCAAATTCTCTAGCCAAAAGTGAACACCTTATATCCTATCCACTTCTCTTGCTAAAAGAGAATACGTTACATCTTATCCACTAAACTAGTTAAAAGCGAACACCTTACATCTTATCCACTTCTCTAGCTAAAAGCGAACACCTTACATCTTATCTATTTCTCTAGCTAAAAGCGAACACCTTACATCTTATCCACTTCTCTAGCTAAACGCGAACACCTTACATCTTAGCCACTTCTCTAGATAAACGCGAACACCTTACATCTTAACCACGGCTCTAGCCAACAACTAACACCTTACATCTTATCCACTTCTCTGGCTAAAAGCAAATACCTTACATCTTAGCATTAAATACATTACGTCCAATTGAGAAGTGGACACCTTTCACCTAATGTATTTCTCTAATGAGAAGCGAACATCTTAAAGCCGCTTCTCTAGCCAACACCTAACATCTTACATCTTAGCCAGTTCTCTGTTCAGGAGCGGAGTCTTTACATCTTAGCCACTTCTGTGTTCAGAAGCGGACACCTTTCATTTAAGCCACTTCTCTAGTCGAAAAGTAATGGCAAATTATTGAACGTAAACTTGCCAAGGCATCACAAACGTAAAAATGGTGACGTTGACCGCTGCGTCCTGTAAAGGAAATGCAGCTAACTTAACTAGTCAGAAACGGACACCTGTACCTGTAATAATCTACTTCCTTTCTACCACAATCTACCATCCGTCACTAACCTCAATATTCCCTTTATATCCAAGGGAAAATCAGGCCCCGTAACTTATAGGTTTTGAAAATTCCAAGGGAGATAAAAATTATTCTAAACATACCATGGAAAAAACCACTAACATCCTTTTAGAGTTAATCTCACTTGGGCGTTTACCTTCCATGTTTTTGTTATTAGGTCAAACACAAGTCACCGAATCACTGTGATTCATCGATTCGATACGTAAATAAAACACTTTGCCACTCTTTAAGTTGAGGAAGTAACAAGTGGGACGGAAGGTAGCTGGTCAATTATCTTCCTAAATTCGTAACAAAGAACACGTTGTGGCATGTTCATTTATTAAGAGTATAACCGGTATGGATTTTCTAAACACGTCAGTTATCAGTTCCAGATTTTGAGTACGTAAAGTAAAAGACCAGTTTACATACCTTAAGACGTACTTCATATAGGATGCCTGGCCCCATATTTGTATAGACCAATCGGGCATTCACTGAGTGGTGTGGTCAGTATCACGACCATGGCTTTTACTCCCCATGATATTTCTTGCTACCCGTGTGTGGTTAACTCGAACTGGTAGCCCAAGTCACTTTTGCAATATCTGTTTCGATGGGGATTCGAACATATTACCATTGGGCCGACAGGCAAGAGTGCCTAGCCACCTGTGCTACCACAGCTCCCATTCCAGATGTATGATCATCTAATACATTTAGTTTAGTGAAGATAATGTGGTGGCTTCCCTTTTACGTCCAACAACCTTATAGGTGATTGTGACCTCCGTTTTTGACAGCGAAGTTTGTGACCTGCAGAAGCAGTTGTGCGCTTATTCCAACTGGAACTCCGTCCTCAGAAGCACATGTGTCATGCTCTTCGCGTTACCCGTCCGTGAACATTAAGTGCTGCAGTTTCATATACCTGTATTCAACCAACAATAAACGATTGCCTCATTATACCGAGGCGTTTTCGATTGCGCGGATTCAATCCAATTTTGTGCAGACAGAAAGACTTCGTTTTAAATTTGCTATAACCGTGGGAATAATAAATGTTCCACATTCGAATAATGTGAGTGACTATGTGCTTTAAGTATTTCAGCTAAAATTTAATTCATGTATTCATTTCACATAATTTATAACTCTGCAGTATGCACATAACGAGATGCAGCTAACTATAACAGGCAATAAATCATACAACCTCTCGTTTGTGTCTTCTCTGTTTAACGTCAATTGAACGTTTTGTTTTGTTCTTCCTGGTTACAAGTTTTAAATTGTCCATTTATAAACATGTATCACATGTACCTCATTTTGAAACCAACAAATAAAATAAAGGGGAGATTAAACATTAACATTAGGGGGTCGTCGCCGGAGCTACGAAGTCTTGTGCTCTGTGCGACGCTTTTGGCAGGCCGCTCTACTGAAAGAGACCGAGCCATGCGGGATCAAATCCCGGTGCAATGAAATCGATCCTCTCATCGTTAAACGCCTTTAAATTAGATTAAAATTCAAACGAACCACAAATAAATGCTGGCCTAGAAAATGCTCACGCTGTATAATTGTTAATTCCCTGAGAAGTTTCCTGCCATTTAAAGCTTCCGTGTAATTCCCACCGGCATCCCGTACTTTATAAGGCATTTCACGTATTAATATAGTAACACAGACGACGTGACAATTATTTGCATGATAAGGTTCGTATAAAAACTCCTAGATACATGCTGAAACCGGTTTTATGTTTTTATCATGAATAATAAATGCAGGATGAAGAACGGCAGTTGTCGCTTATAGGCGCAGTGGTGAACAGCTGGTGGTCGAGTGGTTGAAAGTCTGATCTGTCACATCTGTAGGCATGAAGTTCTCAGCACCACATGCATCTTGTATATCCTGTACAGGACGTAGCAGTCAACTCCAGCATTGTTTTGGCCGTTTGTGATCCTGGGCAAGCTGTTGCGTTCAGTAGTTTGCCATTGTTTCTGAATGATCGGTACTCACACACGTGAACGGATCCTTTAATTTACTTGGTAATCTATAGGAATGAGGTTAATGTAGGCACTTTTCTTTATATCCGACACTAAATGACAGTCTTCGCGGAAGCTGTGCTGCAGAGACCTCATTCCCCTCTCCACATTCAGAAATCAGCGTAGTATGCCAGATTGCGACTGAAACTTCACATCTTTGGAGAGAGGTAGTAGGCTGTAAAACATGTCTTGATTCAGCAGAGTGCATAGATTGGTGAGTTTAGACCTGGGTTGGTGATTCTTTCTCCGTAAGTAACGGACACTTTTACACCAATTAAATCACACTGGGCATGGAGCGTTAGACCTATATTTCTATAGATCAACCGGCACTCGGGGGCTGATATGATTATTATTACGTCGATCGCCATTAATTCAAAATTCCCACTGTAGACTGGGAGTCCTGGTCTATGTAATAAATTTGAATCGACCCCGTGACCACTGAGCGGGTAGGCGAGGTTCTAGTCTCTTCACTACTCCAAGGTCGCTTGCTTTCTTCATGATGTGTTATTGTCAAAATATTTCAATATCCCTGCCAAGAGAGAGAGAGAGAGAGAGAGAGAGAGTGAGGGAGAGAGAGACACACAGAGAAAGAGAGAGAGACAGACAGAGAGAGAGAGGGAGAGAGAGAGAAAAGAGAGAGAGAGTGAGAGAGAGAGAGTGAGAGAGACAGAGAGAGAGACAGAGAGAGAGTGAGAGAGACAGAGAAAGAGACAGAGAGAGACAGAGAGAGAGAGGGTGAGAGAGAGGGAGAGAGAGGGGGGAGATAGAGAGAAGAGAGAGAGAGAGAGAGAGAGAGAGAGAGAGAGAAGGAACGTACTTTAATTTTCAACGGGTCACAAATTGGACACGCAGACCCGTCTTATATTCGGCCCTTCCAATCACTCATCTTTCGTACATCCATTATCTATTGTGCATTTTACATTCACATCGTTACAAACATTCTCAAATTAATGCTGTGAACATAAACAATACATATTACGGTGTCATGAGAGAGGCAGGCAGGCAGACACAAATACACACACACACAGACACGCACACCGTAGACAACATACATTTGTTGTATACAACATTTGTTGTATATAACTAGAGATAACAAACAGCCTGCCGAAACCACGCTGGTGGGGAAAGGTGCACGCAAGAGGACAAGGCTGGTTTAAATAGTGAGATATATCTTAAGATGATCGAGAGAGATGATGTTAGGCTGTATCGTCAGGAAGGACAAAACACTGGAGGCTCATTACAGTCCGCTCTTTGATATGATCTGAGCCTGGATCGCACACAGCGAAGGCCATTGCTAGCGGCCTTTTATATCTCAGGACATCAAAACCACTTAACCACCTGCAATGGTCAGCGAACTTTGCGACGATAGTTTATGAACTTTTAAAGGACCCAAGGATGCAGTGCAAGATTATTTCTTTTCGAGTGTTAACTAACAGTTATGGATTAATGATTAATATGTCCATGGTTTTCACAACTATATTGGTATTATAAATGGTAGCAAAGGGATATTTAAAAATGTATAACTAGTGAGAAACGAAACAAACTGTTCAGTAGAAGATATAGTCCTTGCCGTGTGGCGTTTATTATCATGTAAGTTCGCGGCCTTTTGTCTTGTTTACCATTCATTTCTGATACTGATGTTGCTCCAAGCCATGATGTCAAACTATCCAGAATGTTCTCTCTTGATCACCCCCTGCCTTTCCTTCCATCCAGCTTGCTCTTTGTCGCGAGGTTCTTCTACTTTCCCCTTCTCATGACATACCCAAAGAAAAAGTAGAAGTTACCCCAAAATGAATATTTGGAATTTGTGGACACATAAAGTGGTCGTCTGGCCGTTAAGAATTAATTCGGAGGCAAGGCTGCCGTCTTTGTAACCCAGAAATTTGCACATCTGAGCCGAAAAGAGAGGACTGTTGAGGAAGTCTTTCCCCTATGGTACCAAACACAAACGCACCTTTACATTACCAGTGGTCTTTTAGACAGGGAATTTCCTTGGCGAAGTAGTTACGCCGAAGTGGTTACGGCGAAGTGGCTACGCCGAATTGGTTACGTGGGTTCGGTTCTGGACTACATCATTCGTTTACGAGTGCTATTTCCTATGAAACTTATGGGGGTCGTCGCTGAAACTGCTGGAAAAGACCGAGTCATATGGGATGAAACTCGGTGCAATGTAGTCGATCCCTTTGCCTTTTAACACCTGTTTTTCTTTTTTT
The DNA here is from genome assembly GCA_014155875.1 of Cepaea nemoralis. NCBI lineage: Eukaryota > Metazoa > Mollusca > Gastropoda > Stylommatophora > Helicidae > Cepaea > Cepaea nemoralis. The sequence continues at coordinate 74,480 of JACEFZ010000613.1, forward strand.
CCTTTTTATGTTTGTTTTGTTTTGTCTTTTTTTTTTGTCTTGTAGAAATGACCTGCTCTTATCATAAATTATGATATTATGGTGATAACAAAGCCATTACAAACTAATAATCTGTTAAATATTTCAAATGAGTATTTTCAATTTCTTAAATTAACGGAACTCCTGTTAACACTCTTATTTGGACTGCTTAATTGTTTAAAATAGCAATACACATAAAAGATTGCGTATGGTATGAATAACAAGGGTTAAATAACCAGGCACGATTGAGGGGAAAAGAATAAAGGGAAGGCAGAGAGATACATATCTGGATGGCTTGGTCACATGGCATAATCGTGACAAAACCACAGCAGATCACTACTCTGGTGATCTTGTAAGGGGGCCAAACATGACCGTCTACGCTTATCGGCATGACACATGATGATCATGATGAATAACAACATATTTTCATTTTTCTCAGAGTACTTTACCCGCATTTATCTGTATTCTTGTACATTTATCAAAATGTTATAAATTACCCCCGGACAGTTCGAGGAGTGTCAAAAATGTCCTGGACATGTCCTGAAAATAAGGACTACTTAGAGATCCTCAAGCTGTTTGCATAAAACCGTCACATCCAAGGGCCACATTTATATAAGCATCACGTCCTAGAATTGCCACATTTCGAATAAGATAGTTATTTGTTCATTTAGTTTACCTAGACCGTTTGCAGTTTTTAGGGTCGCTGTTATTAAGAGACCCAGATTAAGCATATAAATTTAGCTTATGAAGTATAATGTTTTAACTTTATTATATGATGAAACACATATGTGAAACACATGATCCTTCTGTTTGTTGAAATGTCACGATACTCAAAGACAAAATGATACACCTCAATACGATCATGAAATACCTGCATTCGTTTATTTGATTTCTGTCTCACGAAATAAACATACTGAATGACAGACTGCATGCAATACTATTATGAAAAACATGAAATCTGCTATTGTGTTTTTAATATCCGGCAGTAGGTTTTCTGTAATTCTCGGCAGCGCAGTGGCTAGCATGCTAACCCGCCAGTCTGGTGGCCAAACGTTCGAATCCTCATAGATGCGGTGATAATTTTTTAATTTTTTCTTTTTGATTGACCTCGAATCTCAAGTCAGTCAAGCCTAAAATGGATGTCGGGGTGAGTTCTGGGAGGTAAATACGACCGGCTTTGTGTTGACCACATTATGCGTCTGGTGCTGATGGGTATATAAAATTATAAGGCTAGCACCACATACCTAGTTGTCTCAAGGCGAGGGAGCGGGTTAAAACTAACCGGCGGTCAAGTTCATTCTATGTAAGAGTCCAGGCCAATTCCTAACTCTACTTGAGGCGCCACACTCGATCAGTGAGTTGAGGACCGTTGGTTTAATGTTATACATCAGCAGGCGCCATATAATAGAAACTAAACGTCTTGTAACGGATACGTGTAATGTTATCTGAAAATTGTATCCGTATTCAATAGCAGCGACTTATCTCCGCGGTGCCGTCAAGATTTAGTACTACGGTTACTGTATTTAGTACTATCAAATTGCCCATTTGCTCCTTCTTAACTTCTCAATCGTAACTAACGTGTTAATCTCTTATGTTCTTTCCACAGGTGGGCCACACAATAGGAACTGTCATTTCTTGTAGTACCACAGCACTCGATGCAGATCTAACCAGGCAATGCATGGTTCAGCACCGTGTCCTGGTAAGCTACTGAACACTGTACATCGTAGGCGACTGCTCTGTAACAGAAAAAGGACACACATTATCCAGCTTATCTATTTGGAACATAATAAATTGTAGAGAAGACAACACACTCTGGCCGAGATCCAAGAAGGACAACTTTCATGAATGTCACAAAGATTACCCAAGAGAAGACATTGTCCCTGACATATATTGTGTCTTTTCGCACGTGCACATCGTAAGCCCGAATATGTCCGCAATACCACCACCTCCACCTCCACCACCGGGACCTGGGGGAGGACCTCCGCCACCACCTCCACCGCCAGGCAAGTTTTCCCAAGAACAGCCTCTTCCATCTTTGCCACAAATCAACGTGCCGAAGCCAAAGTCCAAAATGAAAACATTACAGTGGCAGAAGATCCCCGTGAATAATGTCATTGGCAAACCCAATATTTGGACCATAATTGGTCATTTGGAGAGGAAATATGAAATGGACTATGAGAAAATGGACGAGCTGTTTAGCTTAAATCATGAGTCCAAGGTTAAGCGCTCTGGCCACGATACTGACGGTGCCGCGGACCATAAGAAGAAGAGAGAAAACATGGAGGTAAGAATTTCCTGATTACAGCTTTTTATGTGTGTGGCTTTGCGTTCTTGTCTTTTACAACTTGATTGCTGGATAAATGATGGGATTGCTTTCTAGTTTTACCCATCGTGTTCCTCTTAAATCTTGCGGTTTCGAGCTGAAGCATAAACATCGGCAGAGTGCCCTTTTATGGGTTTCTTATATCGAGACTCCCGTGGACTTTGTTATTCCCATCACAGACTATATATTGAATATCTGTACGGAGAGCAAAAGTCCACATTTCTTCATATTGTAAGTCTTTTGCAAACATCGTTCTCACCACGACCCGCTGGCAAGTTTCTCGATCATTCGCCACTTTCTCTTCAGACTGCGGACCGGTCACACACACCAGGCTGAAGTACCACATGCTTAACCAACTAAACATATGGGATACTGATGCATGTAACTGTGGAACTGGTAAAATGACAGCTAAACATTTGTTGCAGGACACATGCACAACAGAGAAAAGTATTTTGGCTTACACCCGCTCCATTTGAGGACAAACTCTATGGGGATATCAACAAGCCGTAGTTGACTGCTGCTTTCTTTGCATTTATTCATACTGTCTTAAGGTGAACGACGACGACGACGAAGAAGAAGAAGAAGAAGAAGAAGAAGAAGAAGAAGAAGAAGAAGAAGAAGAAGAAGAACAAAGGAGAGGAGAATGTCGCCAATGCCTCTGTCTTATGCATTTTCGTGCCTTTTGTGTCTTTAATTTCCTAGGTCTAGTGCCGAGTTAATCGACCTCTGCATCTTTTTCCGGGAACTCTGTCTTCTATTACTATTCTTTTTAAGCCATTTAGAAGTTTAATGTGGCCAAAGTGTGAGTTAAGTGTTCTCGAAGTTCAAACCTTGTCGATATTTTATTTCTATATTTACGGTAATTCAAGAATATAATATCACTACTATTATAACTATTGCTGCTCTTTCTCGATATTCCTCATTTTCTACTGCTTTTGCTACTACTACACCTGATACTACGCCTCCTCCTTCGACTGCTGTTGCTGTTACTACTACAATGCCTTTCATCACAAATGTTGTTTCAAATATAATATCGGTACTTTAGATGTGTATAGTTTTGGTAATCGCGAACATTACAATATTTTGATTTCGCACCAAATAATACATGTCTGAACGTATTTTCTATACTGCTGTCGGGTTGCAAGTTTGATTCCTTTTGCCCTCCTCTGTCGGCGTCTCTGGTTCATGGGTTAGTGAACGCAGTTTCACAATTTCTCAACATTATAAGTCGGGGGTTATAAAAGCCAGACGCAGGCGAGTTTAGAGAGGTCGTTGATTTGAATGGTTTCACCATCGGCTGTTCAGAAAGCAATGGCAAACTGCTAAACGCAAAATTGCCTAATAATTTTTTTTAATGCTGGGGTTGATTGCAATGCCATTTTTAAAAAAATATGCAATTTAATATTTAGCCCCCTAACGGCTAAAACGCTATTGTAATGTCGATATAACAAGACCGGCTTCTTGTATATGCACTGCTGTAAGTGAGAGCTCATTGAGACTCCCAAACAGCCTTATTTCCATGTTTATCTCTACTGGCTGATGCTCATACCTGTAACTGTCAAAACATGCGATTGGAATTAAGCGTATTTATTTAACCGACAATTGGCCAATCTCGGACAGTTTAACTTACAATTTGGTGCAGTTCAAATATTTTAAACTGAACAATTACTAAAACTATACACGTTCAACATATAGACATCTTACCACCCTGTATAACTTCCTCTAAGCAAGCTCTCAAATGGTGTTGCTGTCTTCTTGTCATCTTCCCCATCCTGATAATTCCCTACGCTGTATCCTCAACATGGAAGCCACGGGATGGGCACCAGGAAATGCCTTGGGAAGTAAAGGCGACAAGTGTAAAATTGACCACATCACCTACACACTGCTGATTTGGCTATACAAATATGGAATATCAGTTTGGGAACCCATTGAGGCTACTAAGACAGCTCATGAAAAAAACACACATGTAATGTTTGCCGGTCATAGAAGTGATAAGAAGGAAGTAGAGACTAGAGGACGCACTAGTAGACAATATACAAATTGAAAGCTATAGTTACCGACCGGGATTCGAACCAGTCACCTCTAAATGGTGACGGCGCCTCGCTGCAGGACCAACTAGACAAGCCCTCATAGTTAATCATGAGCCGAAGTACACTTGTTCTTGCAGCGAGGAGAGGTCGTCATTTGGAGGTGACAAGTTCGAATCCCTGTCGTAACTATAGCTTTAAATTTGTGTTGTCTAGTGCATCCCCCAGTCTCTACTTCATTCTTCTCACTTCTATGAGCGCCAAACAATACATGTGTGTTTATTTATAAACTATACCAATATGCAGTCAAGCACCATATTCCCAACGTCTCTTGAGGTGTATAAAATAGTCCTTTATTATACTTACTACCCTCTACATTCTGTTCCCTTCATTGTTCTGTTTACGCTCTTGATGACCCTATCCTTGTGTTTATATTTCCATTCTTCTCCTTGATACATTCTTATTCTAGGCTAATGACAGAGTGAGTGTCGGCGAAGTAAGTACTACAATATCAATATGTATATACACACTGCTGTATAACAATCTGCAGTAACCGTCTAATCCCTGTAGCCAAACACTTGTGATACATACGAAGGCAAACATCGAGCACCATGTGTATTCGTGCATTTTCTATTATTCCGAACACCTAACCTCGACTAATATCATCGTTAATATGTCAGCTTGAAACTAACGCCCTCAGATTTCTACTAGACTGTCCTTTCCGCCTGATGTTGATAGAATTGTGTTCATATGTAACCGAGTGGTTGTCTGTATCATGTATGTAATTGTAGATTAGACGCTAAACCCCACAAGTAACCGATCGTTGATTTGCCTCTTTTGCCAACCACGATGAAAGTTACTTTTTTTTTTTTCATGACAATAACGCATTATAGATCCTTAATTTCTTCCCCTGTATAATACATGTTTATTGCTCTTACAATTTCCACTCTACATACCACATATATGCATGCATGTTATTAGAGTTTACATAGCTAATGTAGATTAAAGTGTGCTTGTTTGGTGTAACAGTTATGACGAGTGTATGGCATGAGGGCTGTTGGACAAAGGTTTGATGCCAGCTCTCGTCATTCACTACGGGGGAAGAAACACTGTTCTTCCATACACTCAGGGCTATGAAAATATAATGGTCCTAACAGTTTGCATACCCACAAAAGGTTCTATTTACGGGACTTGAGTTTCTTATTTTAATGTAGATTAAACTGGCGATTACTATGGATTCCAAGTTAATTGTGTGTAACGATAACGAAATACTTCTATTGCCAAGTATGGCTCATTTGATGTTATAGCTAGCGCACTCTTCCGTCGGCCCTGCTCCAGAGTTCAAATCTTTTCTTTTTTTTTAAACTAATTAAATGCCATGGGCTGATAAATCGTCTTATTCAAACTTCCTCTAATTCATTGCAATACGCTTATAAGTCAAACTATGATTAAAATATCAATATAGTATATTTTTTTTTTCCTATACAGGCCCCTTAATTTGATATAATAAAACATGCCTGCTACCACATTAACAACTTTTAAATCATAACTGGGACACACCCCTACTTTCCTGTTTCCGCCTATCCATTTTTTTTTTGGTGGGGATAGAGGGGGGGGGGGGGGTGTCGAAAACTACATTTTGTTTGGCAATGAATCTGTTAAGTCCGGGGTTATTTTGTCACCACCTTATCTCCAGGGTTCACACAGCCTCGTACTCGTAAAACTAGTTCCAGAAAACTTTCTGTGAAGTAAGGCGGCTGACCTAACACTGACTACATCACTTCTCGAGTTCTGTTTAGCAAAGAAAATGTCCCACGACAGCATGAACTTGGCTTCTTTTATCATCATCACGAGTCGTTACGATAGGCGTGGGCATCAATGGTTCGCAATTTTATTGGATACCAGTTTTGAATCATATCTGTGTTTTTGTCCCGACCATGACATGTTGCCAAACCATCCATGATTTTATCTCTTTGATTTCCCATTGCTTGTTTCTCATCGAGTTGTCACTAAAGTTTTCAAGTTTTCTCTCCCCAACACGCCCAAAAAGATGTTGATTTTCTACATCTCATTTTCTAATCAATTAACTGTTTTGAATTGTTTCTTGAGGTACATCTCATTCGTTTTTCTATACCTTTTTCTATAAGTTCAATGTGTTCTTTACATTTTCCTCAGCATTTCCACTGTTTGTCTACTTATTGTCCTTGTTTCACATGCACGCTGGTTCTATAAGACTCCCAAACTTGGCATGAAGTGTGTCAGTCTTAAAAATGCTTGTGAACCACTGGTCTGGTTGGTTGAGAATGAACTGACGTGGATAATGCAACATACACGGGCAAAGAAAGACATTGCCAGCTGTACGACTTGTGTCGACCTTCAGAACAAATGACGGTGTCATCAAGTGATCCGACTGTGTGCTTTGGTAGTGTGTGGAAGGTCACCGTGTAAATAGCACAATGTTTGATCCAGGGATTCTCAGAATGGAGCATGTCATGTTGTGTTTCCAGATGGCCATATTACTATGAAGGCACCATGGTAGCGTAGTGGAGCAAGGGTTCGTTCTGCTTTGGTGTGGATTTGAATGTTTAAATTTACCTGGGATCTCAGGTCGACCCAGTCTAAAACGGGAACCTGAAAATGTTTTGGGAAATTAAAGCGGCCGGTGTTGTACTGACTATATCACCCACCAAGTGCCGATTGGTCTATACAAATATGCGTCTAGGACCATCTGCCCAGTATCCCTTAAAGCGTATAGAAGTGCCGTTTACTTACTGATATTACTATAGGGCCGTGCCATATTTCTAAGTGGAAACTGCACTAGTGTAATTTTGAGACCGTGCTATATGTCTTGAGGGAAACAACAATGGTGTAATCATTCGGCCATGCTCTATTTCTAGGGGTGTGTAATTAGGGATGTATATTTATTAGGCCCGTCGCATATTTCTAGGGGTAAACATCACTTGTGTAATCATTGGACCATGCCACTTATCAAGGGAATACAATTGTGTTATCATTGAACCATGCAATATTTCTATGGGAAATAACGTTGTTGTAACCATTGGACCATGCCATATTTCTATGGAAATACAGCCCTTGTATAATCACTGAGCCATATTTCTAGGAGGATACAGCACTGTATTATCCTTAGATAATGTAATATTTCTGGGGAATATAGCACAAGTGTAATCACTAGACTATATCATATGTCGAAGGTTACACAGCACACGTGTAATCACTAGACCGTTTCATATTTCTAGGGGGATACATCGCTAATGTAGCCATGAATCAATGTAATATTCTATATGGATTATAATCATTGTGTAGCCAATAGCCATGAACAGATAGGAATAGCCAATGGTCCCCATATCACACATTTAGTCACATTTAGACCTCCTGTCTCAGTTTTCCAGTAATCGCATGTGTCTCTCCTATCCCTCCCTTTCATTTCAAACCTGGACACACCATTAGATCATACAGACAGCCTCATAGTAAGTTACTGAGGGAGTCATCCAGACATATTAGATACCACATCATCTCTCACTGAGGGAGTTATCGGGACATACCATTAGATCGTATTGCAAGTCTCATAGTAAGTTACTGAGGGAGTCATTTATACATACCATTAGATACCACATCATCTTCCATAGTAAGTTACTGAGGGAGTCATTTGGACATACCATTAGAAACCAAATCATCTTCCATAGTAAGTTACTGAGTGAGTCATTTAGACATACCATTAGATCACATTGTAAGTTTCAAGGTAAATTACAGAGGGAGTTCACAAGATACACCACTAGATCACACAGCCAGTCTCATATGAAGTTACCGAGGGGGTAATCTAGACATACCAATAGCTTACATTGCTAGTTTCATAGTAAGTTACTGAGTGAGTCAGCAAGATACACCATTAGATATCACATCAACTCCCATAGTAAGTTACCGAGGGAGTCAGCAAGATACACCACTACGTCACACATCCAGTCTTAAGAACCACTGATGACAATCACAGAAGAAGTGAAGCTCACACGTGGGCTCTCAGCGATGAAAGGGTTAAGAACCACTGATGTGATTCACCTTTAGTAAAAACGTACACCTGAAGTCATTTGCAGAAGGAATATATTGAAATCCCAGTGTATCTTCGTGACACTGCGCTACCAAGGGCGGTTATTGCTCGTCTGCTATCGGGGTATGTTTGGTAAGGTCACGGCGGTTGGCTACGCCAAGAGATACACAATCATCATCAAGTTGCTCATCGCTTGGGCTGGTTTTTGAAGTTTCCTAATCATGCTTCGTCAACCGGTGTCTGTTTAGTTTTAAATGGGAAAGTATATTAGGGGGAAACGTTAAATTGTAGACATGAATTGGAGAACTTGGTGACAACGGGCAAGATCGAAGGGAAGAGACCAAGGGGAAGACCAAGAGGTAAATACCTGGATGGCTTGGCCACGTGGCATGGTCGAGACAGAAACACGAAGCTGATCCACGAATCTGATGGTCGAGTGAGATGGCAAAACATGACCGCCCACTCTTATCGTATTCGCACATGATGGATGGATGGTTAAATGGTGCTGCAAAGAATAAATGTATGAGGAAGACGCAAACCTGGTAGAAGAGTGACGTGTTCAGAAACGTCAGAATTATCTCCAGGCTGGGTAACCCGTTCATGATAACTCCTCCCACACCTTACACACACACACACACACACACACACACACACACACACACACACACAGCACACACATACACAGAAATCACAAGACACACATACACAGAACACACTACATAAACAGATACACAGACCACTTACACAGATAACACACTACATAAACACAGATACACAGAACACCACTTACATAACACAGATACACAGAACACACTTACATAACACAGCATACACAGAACACACTTACAATAACACACGATACACAGAACACACTTACATAACACAGATACACAGAACACACTTACATAACACAGATACACAGAACACACTTACATAACACAGATACACAGAACCACACTTACATAACACAGATACACAGAACACACTTACATAACACAGATACACAGAACACACTTACATAACACACATACACAGAACACACTTACATAACACAGATACACAGAACACACTTACATAACACAGATACACAGAACACACTTACATAACACAGATACACAGAACACACTTACATAACACAGATACACAGAACACACTTACATAACACACATACACAGAACACACTTACATAACACAGATACACAGAACACACTTACATAACACAGATACACAGAACACACTTACATAACACACATACACAGAACACACTTACATAACACAGATACACAGAACACACTTACATAACACAGATACACAGAACACACTTACATAACACAGATACACAGAACACACACACACAACACACATACACAGAACACACTTACATAACACACATACACAGAACACACTTACATAACACACATACACAGAACACACACACACAACACACATACACAGAACACACTTACATAACACACATACACAGAACACACTTACATAACACAGATACACAGAACACACTTACATAACACAGATACACAGAACACACTTACATAACACACATACACAGAACACACTTACATAACACAGATACACAGAACACACTTACATAACACACATACACAGAACACACTTACATAACACAGATACACAGAACACACTTACATAACACAGATACACAGAACACACTTACATAACACAGATACACAGAACACACACACAACACACATACACAGAACACACTTACATAACACAGATACACAGAACACACTTACATAACACAGATACACAGAACACACTTACATAACACAGATACACAGAACACACTTACATAACACAGATACACAGAACACACTTACATAACACAGATACACAGAACACACTTACATAACACAGATACACAGAACCCACTTACATAACACACATACACAGAACACACACACACAACACACATACACAGAACACACTTACATAACACAGATACACAGAACACACTTACATAACACAGATACACAGAACACACTTACATAACACAGATACACAGAACACACTTACATAACACACATACACAGAACACACTTACATAACACAGATACACAGAACACACTTACATAACACACATACACAGAACACACTTACATAACACAGATACACAGAACACACTTACATAACACAGATACACAGAACACACTTACATAACACAGATACACAGAACACACACACACAACACACATACACAGAACACACTTACATAACACACATACACAGAACACACTTACATAACACACATACACAGAAACACACACACACAACACACATACACAGAACACACTTACATAACACACATACACAGAACACACTTACATAACACAGATACACAGAACACACTTACATAACACAGATACACAGAACACACTTACATAACACAGATACACAGAACACACTTACATAACACAGATACACAGAACACACTTACATAACACAGATACACAGAACACACTTACATAACACACATACACAGAACACACTTACATAACACAGATACACAGAACACACTTACATAACACAGATACACAGAACACACTTACATAACACAGATACACAGAACACACACACACAACACACATACACAGAACACACTTACATAACACACATACACAGAACACACACACACAACACACATACACAGAACACACTTACATAACACACATACACAGAACACACTTACATAACACACATACACAGAACACACACACACAACACACATACACAGAACACACTTACATAACACACATACACAGAACACACTTACATAACACACATACACAGAACACACTTACATAACACACATACACAGAACACACACACACAACACACATACACAGAACACACTTACATAACACACATACACAGAACACACTTACATAACACACATACACAGAACACACACACACAACACACATACACAGAACACACTTACATAACACACATACACAGAACACACTTACATAACACACATACACAGAACACACTTACATAACACACATACACAGAACACACTTACATAACACACATACACAGAACACACACACACAACACACATACACAGAACACACTTACATAACACACATACACAGAACACACTTACATAACACACATACACAGAACACACACACACAACACACATACACAGAACACACATACACAGAACACACATACACAGAACACACACACACACACACACACACAACACACATACACAGAACACACATACCAGAACACACATACCAGAACACATATACACACAGAACACACACAGAACACACATACACAGAACACACTTACACAACACACAAACCAAAGCACACAGCACACATACACACAACACATACCAGAACACACATACACACAGAACACACACAGAAAACACTTACACAAAACACACTTACACAACACACATACCAGAACACACAGAACACATAAAATACACATATCAGAACACATATACACACAGAACACACACACGCATACACAGAAAACACACACAGAACACACATAACATAACACACATACACAGAACACACGCAACACACATAAACAGAACACACACAACACACATACCAGAACACACACAACACACATACCAGAACACACACAACACACATACCAGAACACACATACACACAGATCACTACACAACACACATACACAGAACACACACACACACAGAACACACACACAACACACATACACAGAAAACACACACACACACACAGAACACACACAGAACACACACACTCACACTTCTAGTATTTGAGCAACCCTCTGTGATCGTATCTGCTGCGGATTTCGATTTAGCTTTACCTTACAGTTCTGTTACTTTTAGCACTGGTCGAGTGTTTCTATGTTTACGTTGTATTTGTGTCACCTTTGTGTGGGGCAAATAGCAGATCACATGAAACCTAATACATTTGCTTCTTCTTCTTTCATTGGCTTGAATTTTGTCTAAGCCCTGCAATGTTGTCTTTTGTATAAGTTTCTCTGTCTGTTTTAGTTCCTTCGATGGTCCATAGAGTTTATATTCCACTGCTGTTTCTCTAAGCCAGAAGGTTTGTCTAGATATGTCGTATTTTGGGCATTCTTGGTGTATGTAATCTGTTGTCTGCATACCCTAATTCACAAGTGCACATGGCTGATTCGCCATTATTGAATTGTCTATCGATGTGATCGCGTAATTGATTATGTCCTGCTATAATGCGCAGAATAATTATTTCACCTGAATACCTGCTACAAGCGTAACAGGCAGTTGACACCCCATGATTTTTCACTGAAAAGGCACAGATATTTGATATGCCGACAATTTAAACTCATGAAGCCCAAGGAGGTATGTAACTGTTCTCCCGCCGACTTTGCTAACGTGTGTATTGCTACTGTGTTTATTGTGCCATCGGTATGCCCCTGGTCATGTAGGATGTTGGATCAATCCTGAAATAAAATATTCATGACTACATTTTGGTTAGAATTTTGATGTTTCATAAATAGACAAGTGAGAATGAAACACGGTGAAGAAATTGAGGAATCAAAAACATAATGAATTAGAAAATACTACTTTGTGAGATTAGAAGAAATATGATCGAGGAAAAGAGAAAAATTAGAGAGAAACAGTGGGACAGACAGAAAGTTGCATACGAAGAGAGAGGCAGACCGAGAGAGAGGTAGGCAGAGAGAGAGAGAGAGAGAGAGAGAGGTAGGCAGACAGAGAGAGGTAGGCAGATAGAGAGGCAGACAGACGTAGGCAGAGAGAGGCAGACAGGGAGCGGTAGGCAGAGAGAGAGAGACAGACAGACAGACTGGCAGACAGAGAGAGAGAGAGAGAAAGAGAGAGGCAGACAAAGAGAAGTGGGAAGAGAGAGGTAACAGAGAGGTAGGCAGAGAGAGGCAGACAGAGAGGAGCAGACAGAGAGAGGTAGGAAGAGAGAGGTAACAGAGAGAGTTAGGTAGAGAGAGGTAACAGAGAGAGGTAGGCAGAGAGAGGTAACAGAGAGAGGTAACAGAGAGAGGTAGGCAGAGAGAGGTAACAGAGAGAGGTAGGCAGAGAGAGGGGGTAGTAAAGGTAAAAGAACAGTTTCTGAGCCTTTATGCAAGTTGGGTACATGGTGCTAGTGCCATGTTTGTCTAGAGCACTGGACGCCGGGTATGTTGTGATGTGGTCAGTACCACGCCGGCCGCCTGGACTTCCCAGGACACTCTCTGGTGCTCACGTTAGCCTGGTTCGACCTGGGAACCCAGGACCATTTGTAAACATCCCCGTCTCCAAGGGGATTCGAACAAATTACCTCCGGGCCGGCTGACATGCTTGCAAAGAGGGGGATGAACGGAGGTGGGGGAATCGAGAGAAAGAGAGAGAGAGGAGAGAGATAGAGAGAGAGAAGAGAGAGAGAGAGAGAGAGAGAGAGAGAGAGAGGAGAGATTATAGAAAAAGAGGAAGAAAAAGAGAAAGGGTGTCTGTGTGTATGAAAGAAAGGAGAGAGAAAAAAGAGTGGAGAGATAGAAAGGTAGAGAGGATAGAATAAGTAGATAGAAAGATATAACGGAGAGAGAGAGAGAGAGAGAGAGAGAGAGAGAGAGAGAGAGAGAGAGAGAGAGAGAGAGAGAGGCGACAGAAAGGAGAGAGAGAAAGTGAAATACAGAAAGGAAATGGAGGAAGAGGTGAGAGAGAGAGAGATAGAGAGAGAGACGGTGTGATAGAAAGGAGAGACAGACAGGCAGGCAGGAAGGCAGGCAGGCAGGCAGACAGAACAGAGATAGCTAGAAAGAAGAAATATAGAGAAGATAGAAAGGAGAGAAAGGAATATAGATAGTAGAGGAGGAAGAGGTCACACAGACACGCACACGCACACCACGCACACACACAGAGAGGGGGGAGAGAGGGTAATAAATGCACTTAATACCACTCAAGTTAGCACGGACGAAAAGTAACAGCCACAGAATGGCGTGTAATAGCAAAGAAAGGCATAGGGGCGGGGGGTTAGCTGGCATTATTGTGTTGACGTCTGTTTGTAGATCGTTCACTAGACTCTCCCGTGACGCGAAAGGTTCAGTGCACCCTGCCTGTCACTTTTAACAATACGATACACAGTAAGAGACTCGCTGACATGTCAGGATTTTCAACACGCGGCATATTTCAGGCCGAAATCCCTCAAATCCCTGTCACGTTTCGTATTTTCTTTTGGTGCAGCAAATTTATTTTGCGCAGAATATCTGTACAACAAAGTAACCACAGATTTCCGAAAGATGTTTCACCCCTTTTAAGCTTCTTTAGTCCCAGGTGGCCGGACATAGAAACCGTTCTAAACACGCACGCCGGCCTTGTTTTTATGTGTGCTTGAACCGGCGACACCTAGACACATAAATTGTGGCTCGTGTATCGTGGCAACTTGCCGGGTACACTTCTCGATTGTGTGACGTCGCCAATAAATGTGAAATATATGGTGTTTCGGAACACAAGTCGCACTGCGTAAAACAGCCTGTTTTCGAAGGATAGAGCAAATAACGGGAGCGGATGTTAGCGCTTGTTTTGTAACTTACAAAGAGGCATGGCTGACTATGTAAGTAGCTGTAGCAGTAGTTGTAGTTGTGAAAGATACGATATGTCATTATTATCACCATCATGTGCCATGGTTATAAGCGTGGACGGCCATGATTCACGCACCTCACGCGAGAATCAAGTCTTGACTCGGGATATATATTCTTTGCTTTATTGTCCCGATTACGCCATGTCATCACATCATCCAGGTATTTATCTCTGAAGTGCACCAATGCTCTATCTCGGCCGGAACATGTACAGTATGTTCTTCTTCTGCATACCTCCTTAGGGGGGAGTGCATCACACCCAGTTATCACACCTAGGATCGGCGTGACCGAATTTGGCGTGTATTTTTGTAAGGTTTGCATCCTCTAGATCAGTGGTTCTCAATCTTTTTTGGCCCATACACCCCTTCACCATATGTTCAGAATGTCAACCCCCCCTCCCCCCCCCCCCCGCTTTTCGTATTTCGTTCCTATAAATCCCCCCCCCCTTTTTACACAGTATGCGTAAAAATGGAAGCTAAATTTAGTACCACATACTAGAACACGTCTAGACGTCTACATAAAATATGATTTGCGGGTCTACTTACGTTACAAAACGAATTTCAGAGGGGTGAGATGTACAGAACCGTAAAGTATGGTGGAAAAAACAATATCAAGTAATCAGTTCTTATATTAACTCGATCTTGAAATAATCTTGATTCCCCCCCCCCCCCTCACCGGAAACCCTACAATTCCCCCCTCGGGGTGGGGAGGGGGGATTCCCCACCTGTTGAGAACCACTGTTCCATCCAGGGTAACGGACTCCATCTGTCCGTGGGTAAGTTTTCTTTCCTCACAATTTAGCCAGGGAAGCGATATTATGCCTATTCTTTGCGATTTTTAACTGCCATGGGATTTTTAACGGGCAGAACTTGCACACGGGACCTACTGTTTTTGTGTTTTTTTAATTTGTAATCCCGCATATCGTGTTCGAAACACAGCTCTGTGCGATTTGGTAGCAGATAGCTTTGCGTTGATTTTCATTAAATGGTATGAGTGCCGGTCTTTCATAAAGCATTGGAATGAGAAACTTGCCAAGAAATTGCGAACAGCCAATAAAATGCTGGGGATGACTGAGACGTCCTGTAAAAGGATATGCAACTAACTTAACCTTATCCGATAAAACAAGGTATCCGATCTCACTACCCAAGAGGTCAGAGGAACGTGTCATATCACTAGACACTAGTAGCTCTTAGAAAATGTATCAACCTTACGCTGAGATGGAACCCGGTACGTGGTGAGGCAGAGCCAGCCACGGTAACCTCTCAGGCGTACACTGTGTGTCTGGATCACGTTGATCCCCACCAGGTGGTCTAGTAAAGGGCCCTTTTACTGTCTTAAGGCGCAGTGGACATACGGTGCTAGACCCACATATCCGTATAGAAAGATGGGCACTCAATGACGGGTCACATAATCAGTGTCACCTCGGCCGCCTTTACTTCCCACATTTCCGGTGCCCACTTTAGACTGGGTCGACCTGGGTCATTTTACAAATCCGCCTTAATGTGTCTTTGAACCCATGACTGCCGGGCCGGGAGCCAATCCTATATCCACCACGCCAATCCCCGCCAGGTAAACTGTCATTTACTGCCAATATAGTACCTTGCGGTGTATGGCAGAGGGGTCTTTGAGCCTGAGGAATTAAGGCCGCCTGGCTAGTGCAGTCGCCGCGAACTGTGCAGGTTAGGATTTTCTTTTTGCCCCCGACAGAAAAAAATCCCACACCTTACTGAGGGATCGAACCCGGGTCTCCCGAATGAGAGTCCGACGTTCTAGCCACTCGGCCAGCCGCTCCTCTTCCCGCCAGGTAAGTTAGTTGCATATCTCTTACAGGACCTCGAAGGTTAAGCTGCTTTGGGGTTTCTTGATGTTTATGTTCAGTTTTCCATTGCTTTCTGAACGACCAGCACTCATAACGTTTTTATAAGAACCAATTCAATGTGGTCTGCTGCCAAATCGCGCGCAGCAGTGTTTCGAACGCGGTATGCGGCATTATGAACGGCGTCATTAACACCTTCCCCACAGAGGCGGTAAACTCAAGGAAAATCCGGTTTACATTACCGCTTAAAAAGTGCAAATCGGCATGTTTCAAATCTGCTATTTCATTAACAAACGAGCTTCTAGACTGACCCCCACACATTCTTGTTAAAATGCTTTCTAGCGCCAACCCCTTCACATTTTTGTCATTCCTCTGACGGTTTTAAACTCCTTTACTGCTAGGTTTAATTGTAACCCGAGACATGAAACCCTTCCCCTGTTCATCAACGGAATTCCCTATATGTTCCGGACAGCTTAATATGCACGCCATGGCGTTCCCACGACGTAAATGTCCCTGTAGAATACATACTGTAACGTGCTCAGTAAGTCAATATGTCTTTTGCGTCATTTACTGAACATATACTTCTAGGATACATTGGCAGGCAAATTCCGCGTCATATGTATAGGATATCTGGCCTATTTATTACCAGCGTAATAGAGTTGTAAATAAGGGAAGTCTATTTATACACCATAGTACATACTGAGGCATGGAGGTAAAATACGAGTGGGGAGATCCACAAATACATATATAAACATATATGTGTGTGTACTTTAATTTGTGGTTTTCGTTGTTGTTGATTTTTTTGGAATCAAAGTTTACAGGGGTTATAAATGTGGAAGTGCTAGAATGACAACTAAACATTTGTTGCAGGAGTGTCCAACAAAACAGAAGAGGGGGTATTTTGGCTTACACCCGCTCCATTTGAGGACAAACTCTATATTCTATAGAGATGTCAGCAAGCTTAAGTTGATTGTTGCTTTTTTGTTTTTGTTTTACATGCATTCATATTGGCGTCATCAAGTGAACTAAGGCGAAGAAGAAAAAGAGGTTAAAAGCAAAAGGATCGACTTAATTTGCACATTACCCTCTTTGTTATCTCATCTTGTTTGGACAACAGTCACCTTCAAATTAATGTCCTACTTGTGGCTGACTCGGTCACAGGATTGTTAATCTGAGCCAGGGTTGGAGCCTAATATAACTTCCCTTCTGAATTGAACGTGGCAGCGGTAATAGTATGATGGAATGGAATTCATTGCACCAGGTTCCATTCCATATAGTTCGGTCTTCTATATTTATGTCTACTATTTATCATTTTAAACTGAATGTAGGACGTTATACCCGACAAACTATTTCTCGACCTTGTCAGAACCACGTTTCTAGCTAGAGACCAAAGACATCCAGAAACGTATGCTACAATTAGAAAGCGTTTATGACTATAAGCTGCATATGCTGTTTATGTAGAAATTGGCAGAGTCCAGTTGTTCAGTATAACATGTATCAAGGCTTATTGTTCTTGTTTGTGAATCCTCTGGAAGACTGAGCTTGAACCCTTAAGTCCGATGCATTGGTCGCCAGGGTTCCGAAAAGCCTGCATCTGACGAAGTGAGGATGGTTTAGAGAATGTCCTTCCGTCTTGGTACCAAGTTCCATTTCCACGGGAACTGTGTTGTAGTTCTCTTCTTCCCTTCTTCACGCTCAGAAATCATTGGGTGTGCAAAGTCGGTGCTGATAATGGACAACTACCGAGAGGCAGGTTAGAGTGTACGATGTGGATGTTGTTCAGCAGCCTGGGATTCCAAGTTCATTCGACTAAAATGGATACCGGGACAATTCTTGGGAAGTAAAAACGGTCGGTGTGATATTGATCACATGTGTCGATCGATTCTAAACAATATTTGGTTAGCACCAATAGTGGTTAGTTAAGTTAGTTGCATATCCTTTGCAGGACGTCGTAGTCAACCCCAGCATGTTTATTTAGCTGTTCGTGATCTCTTGGCAAGTTTACGTTCAGTAGCCTGGAATCCCAGGCTACTGAACAACATCCACATAGTACACTCTATCTCTTCACCTTTCAGTGTATATAGATCAAATGATGTGTTTCTTTGCCTTCTATAGTTACACACACACACACACACACACACACACACACACACACACACACGTGTGAGTGGGTGAGGGATGTGGGGGGGGGGGAGGGTGAGGGATGTGTGGTTTGGTGGGGTTGTGTGGTTGAGGATATCCACTACACCCTATGGGCTAAAATAGGGGGCCTTTACACTTTACTTTTACTAGGTGAACTCGGTAATTTCGCATCCCTACGGCGAAATCTGCCATCTGACTACCTTAACCTTTACACAGTGTCATTACCAGGTGAAGTTGTGCCTGAAGTAAGGCTGACGACTTTCACAGCTCCAAAACAAAACAGCCCCTTAATAAAATACTGCACCCACCGAGGCTTGAGTCGTAAGCCTCTGTCTGCTTTAACTTAATGTTAGCACCGACCCTACCTCTAACTAACGTGCCAAGAACCCGATCTGAACTGGTCGCAACAATTTTTGAGAATCAGTATTCAACTTCAACATGACTCCCACGCTGAAGATCATGAACTGCCTGTTTGCTGAAGCTGGATGTATACAATTTGGGCTACAGCCGTAGTAAGCTCGCCAGAATCCATTTCTGCTTTTGTCCTTTCGCCACCACTCCTCGCTGGCGCTCCGGCCTTGTACAAATATACGTGCCTTTTTTTTCCTTCAGGGAAGTTCTTTTCAGGGGGCAGATATAAAGAGCGTTTCTTTGGTACTTTTTCGTTGCGCTTGAAACAGCACTTTTAATAACTATTGAAAAGTGAGTGTTAAGATGTTGTGCTAACGTTTTTAAGGCAGGTACAGAAATGTGAACGTGTGTGAAACACGTACAAGTTAATGATCTCACCAATCGTTGAACATTTATACATGAGCATAAGTTCTGGCTATTGTATGAATATTATAATAGCGTGCGTCTTTCCTGTAACCCTTTCGGTCAAATGAAACAGATACCAACTGGGAGAGAGAGAGAGAGAGAGAGAGAGAGAGAGAGAGAGAGAGAGAGAGAGAGAGAGAGAGAGAGAGAGAGAGAGAGAGAGAGAGAGAGAGAGAGAGAGAGACGAGAGAGAGAGAGAGAGAGAGGGTGAGGGTGTGTATTATAATGACAGGTTTAATTTTATTTTTTTTAAACATTCTTTTGTGATGTCCAACTGCCTGGCTCTGACTATCAGTGATCACGTTCCACTTTGTGGGCAAATAAAAGTAAGACTGAAAAGAGAAAAAGGAATGTTAAGAACATTAAACTTCACAGACATATTCTAAGAGCAGCTATAGAAATTAAGATTGCAAGAAAACATAATGCAGTACCAAAAATACAAAGCATAAATGAACCATGGGAAATGTTTAAAAGCGCTATCAAACTAGCACATAGATATTACCGGAAAGAACACAGAAAGATTAATAATAAATTGATGACTGAACAAATATCAAAGTTGATGGATAAAGGAAAACACAGTAAACATTAAAAGAAGAAAACATAATATAACACAAGATAAGGAAATAAGAGATCAAGACAAAAGTGAAAAGACAATGGGCTAAATGAGCAGTACAACAGAGTTTAATTAAATGCTGTTAAAATGACCTGGGCTCCCAGGCCGTCCCAATCTAAAATAGGTATCAGGAAATGTCTTGGAAAGCAAAAGCGACCGATGTGAAACTGATCACTTGATCACCCGAGTGCCATTGGTCTATAAAAATAGCGACAGCATTGATGGCAACAAAGAAGGAGAACGATGATGATGATAAAAAGATTTAAAATATTATTATGATGAATGAGAAGATAGTAATGATGACGATTAGTGAATAACAAAGAAAGAAGAGAGATTGTACAGCAGGGAATGGAAAGAACGAGGACAGAGGAGTAATAATTTAAATACCTTTAGGCGAAAACCGCGCAGAAGGTCGCCGGAATAAATTGACGTCAAAAACTTCCATACTGTGTATGACGTAACTGACATTCAATATTAACCTTTAAAAAAAAAAAGAAACCAGTCATGCACGGAATAGCACATACAGAAACACGTACAGTTCAGGAGTGGTTGCGAACTGGGCACGATAAACAAGTGTTTCTTCATCATTGGGGTCTAAATTGTGTGACTTCTACCAGCTTTTCTCAAATGGGGTTCGGGTTAGCCTGAATTTTCAGGTCTCCCCGAGAGATTGCTAATCGTTTATTAAGAGATAAGTCTTACAAAATCATCTTCTCTTATAATTCATGCGGTGTGGCGTTGGTGATCATGTCTGTCCACAGCCTTCTATAACTTGTGCTGCCAATGATTTCTGCGACCGACGTTCTACCATGCCATAATGTCAAACTGTCAGGTATCTTCTCTCTTGGTCTCCCCCTGCCTCCATTCTCCTCCAACCTTCCGGACGTGACGTCATACTTCAGCTTTTCTCTTCTCACGACATGCCCAAAGATTGTGGACTGTTCTTCTGATGCCAGTAAACAGTTCACTTTCTGAGCTAACTTCTTTCAAGATATACCTTTTCTCATTCTATCTTTCCACGGTATTCACATCTTTCTTCTTTAAGACCACATCTTCGCAGTTTCCTTATAATTCCCCACTTGCCAGCTAATTTTCCATGATTCGCTTCCATGCATCACTCCTTACCTCACTTTGATTAACAAAGATACATTGCAGAGAATATTATTCACCTTGTGAACGACTGTCTTTGCTTGGGCTATTCTGCATTTAACTTTCTCAATAAATCTTTGGTACTGTTATTAAAATGTTCACATACTTTACTGATTTAGCGCCATGGGATGATTAATCGACTTAAGCGACTTCTCGTAGCTGCCATGGGTTTATATATGACTGAAATGTTGTCATTGCGTTATAATATTGCGGCAAGTCTACTACTATATTTAAGCCATAACTGTGACACACTTCTGCTTCGCATTTTCGGTCAAGCATTTGTGTTTGGTCCCAACCTACTTTTGGTCCAAACAGCATCGAAGTGAATGGAACAATCTGAAATATGTCAACGTATTTAACAGATTCTGCGCCAACCAGGCGACACAATCTGTTAAATACGTTGACATATTTCAGACTGTTCCATTCATTTCGATGTAGCATTTGGGTATAAAATTATTCTGCGTAATATCCATTAGTTATATTTTTTAAAATACTGTTTGTATTACGTGTACTGCGCCTGAAGTATGCACTTCAATATATCTGTGATCAGTTGTTCTATATTTAACATACACATCTCACCATCAGTACCTGGGGAAGTACGTAGATGTTTGCAAATCAGCAGAAACTTCAACAGTATGGTCCAGTGTCGATACACGTATAGTTAATGCAAGTGGTAATTTTGTCCCAGAAGTTCAGAACTAAGGGATGCGTTAATCTTACATAATCTTCACCTGAATTCTTGTTTTAATCCTTTAAAATGTCTGTTTTTATTAATGTATTATATGTCGCGGTACAGCTTTTCCTCTCCTTTCTCCGGGGATTGTAAAGTGCGCTTGTCTGTCACAATTTTGTTTCTTCTCCCTCTTTTTGCCTGTTGATTTTCCTCTGGTTGTTTTTATTTCTCTTCCTCTTTCTCCACAAACGTCATGCCCTGTATTTTCATTCACACATACTTCTTCTTCTTCTTTGCGATCATCCGGAGTGTTTTTTTTTCAGATGTGATTGCGGTGTGTCTGTTATGCGCCCTTGGGCCGAAAACCCGTAGGCCAACACAACCGGCTTTAGCGTGCTTTTTTGACCCGGTAGCATTCCTGGGAGACTCTCACTGTTTGCGGTACCGTCCACAACTCAGCTGGCCAAGTTGGAACGGGTTAAGACAACGGTCGTCCCTCAAAGGAAGGCAGGGACAATCCATGGCATTTTCCGCCATCCAGGGTGGCTTCCATAATTGCAAGGCCGGCACATAGCGCCCTGGTATCTGGGCTCACCGAGGGAATCGTCACGTCCTGCTCATGGCTGCTTTAATTCCTCACTTCAATATATTGGGTATTTCGTTCGCTCCGGGCCGTTCCTGCACAGACCAGACTGGTCTGCAGTCAATATCCACTCAGCGAGTTTTTCGGACATGTGCTTGTCGTTGTGTCCGTCAGAGCTGTTCCAGACACGTCGGACATTCGGAAATTACCTAGTCAGAGCTGTTCCAAACAAGAGCGGCATTCGGAAACTAGGTAGCTGTTCCAAGCACGAGGGAAGACTAGTTAGAGCTTTCCCGGTCACGAAAGACATTTCACTCGGACGTAATTGCGTAGTGCCATTTTTATTTTGCCGCCGGTAGGCTGAAAGGCCGGCTTCAGCGGGCATTTTTGATGAGGTAAGCCTTCCTCGGGTTTCGAGACTCTTATTTCGACTTCCACACAGCAAGCTTTTGCTTCGGGCTGCCACGTAATGGATTCGCAAGACAGGCGTTCCATTTCGTGTCAACGAGACAATTTTCCACCTTTGACTACACTCACTCCATGAGTACGGTTACAGACTATCTACGGAACGTGCGACCGAGGTGTTTTTCCACCTTTAGTACTCGCTCACGAGGTAGGCTACATGTGCTGCCGGCTCAGCACCTTACCTCCGTGCGTCTGTGGGCGAATAACAGTCAGGCCCTCTCATCCGGGGATACTTCATATCCCCCAGCTAAGAGCCATCTAACGAGTATCTGCACCAAGCATGTAGCGTGCTCAGCACCTCACCTCAATTTTGATGTAGGTTTGTGTCGGCCAGGCTCTCACTTCCGAGGGTTTATGGCTTAGAGACGTTCAGCCATACACCTCGGCTGGAAGCCTTAGAGGTTATGTCCGAACTGAGATTTTGGCATCGTTGCCTGATGTTGACTGCTATCCTCAGTCTACCTGCAGAGCACCAGGTTGTGTCTCTCTTAGTCTGGTCCCTATCCCAAGAGCTGTCCGATATGTAGTTTTCATCCAGCAGCAAGCACATGGGGTCGATGGGACACGCAAGCTCCCCCACCACGGCAAGGTGGAGACACATCGGGGGAGCATTCACACATACTCAATACTCATATCTTCTTGTCATGGCCCTTGAATAGTGGCTGCATTATACCAAGTTATCAGAAAAGTCAGTGACCTGTTTACACACCTCCAGATTATTGAACATATGTGACCTGTTTACACACCTCCAGATTATTGAACATATGTGACCTGTTTACACACCTCCAGATTATTGAACATATGTGACCTGTTTACACACCTCCAGATTATTGAACATATGTGACCTGTTTACACACCTCCAGATTATTGAACATATGTGACCTGTTTACACACCTCCAGATTATTGAACATATGTGACCTGTTTACACACCTCCCAGATTATTGAACATATGTGACCTGTTTACACACCTCCAGATTATTGAACATATGTGACCTGTTTACACACCTCCAGATTATTGAACATATGTGACCTGTTTACACACCTCCAGATTATTGAACATATGTGACCTGTTTACACACCTCCAGATTATTGAACATATGTGACCTGTTTACACACCTGCAGATTATTGAACATATGTGACCTGTTTACACACCTGCAGATTATTGAACATATGTGACCTGTTTACACACCTCCAGATTATTGAACATATGTGACCTGTTTACACACCTCCAGATTATTGAACATATGTGACCTGTTTACACACCTCCAGATTATTGAACATATGTGACCTGTTTACACACCCCCAGATTATTGAACATATGTGACCTGTTTACACACCTCCAGATTATTGAACATATGTGACCTGTTTACACACCTCCAGATTATTGAACATATGTGACCTGTTTACACACCTCCAGATTATTGAACATATGTGACCTGTTTACACACCTGCAGATTATTGAACATATGTGACCTGTTTACACACCTGCAGATTATTGAACATATGTGACCTGTTTACACACCTCCAGATTATTGAACATATGTGACCTGTTTACACACCTCCAGATTATTGAACATATGTGACCTGTTTACACACCTCCAGATTATTGAACATATGTGACCTGTTTACACACCTCCAGATTATTGAACATATGTGACCTGTTTACACACCTCCAGATTATTGAACATATGTGACCTGTTTACACACCTCCAGATTATTGAACATATGTGACCTGTTTACACACCTCCAGATTATTGAACATATGTGACCTGTTTACACACCTCCAGATTATTGAACATATGTGACCTGTTTACACACCTCCAGATTATTGAACATATGTGACCTGTTTACACACCTCCAGATTATTGAACATATGTGACCTGTTTACACACCTCCAGATTATTGAACATATGTGACCTGTTTACACACCTCCAGATTATTGAACATATGTGACCTGTTTACACACCTCCAGATTATTGAACATATGTGACCTGTTTACACACCTCCAGATTATTGAACATATGTGACCTGTTTACACACCTCCAGATTATTGAACATATGTGACCTGTTTACACACCTCCAGATTATTGAACATATGTGACCTGTTTACACACCTCCAGATTATTGAACATATGTGACCTGTTTACACACCTCCAGATTATTGAACATATGTGACCTGTTTACACACCTCCAGATTATTGAACATATGTGACCTGTTTACACACCTCCAGATTATTGAACATATGTGACCTGTTTACACACCTCCAGATTATTGAACATATGTGACCTGTTTACACACCTCCAGATTATTGAACATATGTGACCTGTTTACACACCTCCAGATTATTGAACATATGTGACCTGTTTACACACCTCCAGATTATTGAACATATGTGACCTGTTTACACACCTCCAGATTATTGAACATATGTGACCTGTTTACACACCTCCAGATTATTGAACATATGTGACCTGTTTACACACCTCCAGATTATTGAACATATGTGACCTGTTTACACACCTCCAGATTATTGAACATATGTGACCTGTTTACACACCTCCAGATTATTGAACATATGTGACCTGTTTACACACCTCCAGATTATTGAACATATGTGACCTGTTTACACACCTCCAGATTATTGAACATATGTGACCTGTTTACACACCTCCAGATTATTGAACATATGTGACCTGTTTACACACCTCCAGATTATTGAACATATGTGACCTGTTTACACACCTCCAGATTATTGAACATATGTGACCTGTTACACACCTCCAGATTATTGAACATATGTGACCTGTTTACACACCTCCAGATTATTGAACATATGTGACCTGTTTACACACCTCCAGATTATTGAACATATGTGACCTGTTTACACACCTCCAGATTATTGAACATATGTGACCTGTTTACACACCTCCAGATTATTGAACATATGTGACCTGTTTACACACCTCCAGATTATTGAACATATGTGACATGTTTACACACCTCCAGATTATTGAACATATGTGACCTGTTTACACACCTCCAGATTATTGAACATATGTGACCTGTTTACACACCTCCAGATTATTGAACATATGTGACCTGTTTACACACCTCCAGATTATTGAACATATGTGACCTGTTTACACACCTCCAGATTATTGAACATATGGCGCCTTTTTGCGCTCGCTGGCTTTGAACTCAAGCGTAGTCCATACACATGGTGCTACTTCTAGTGCGCTGCATTGATTTGTGCGTGTGGATTAGCTTTTCCTATTACTAGTGACCCTCGCCATCAGGCGAACCCACTCCGACTTCTGAGGTACTTGTAATTTACGTCCCCAAGTCAAGAATGTGAAGTCAACATTTTAATCCAAAATACCGGTGTATGGATTGAACCCGCTACCCCAGCATCAGAAAGCTGGAAGTTTAAGACTAAGTTTTATGACTTAAAAGTTGTTAACATGGTAGTAGACATGTTGTATTATATATCAAATTAAAGGAGGTTGCCCAAGGGGGAAAAAAGTTAGTTGCATCTCCTTTACAGGACGTCGCAGTCAACCCCAGCATTTTTGGGTTGTTTTTGATTTCTTGGCAAGTATACGTTCAGTAGTTTTTGCCATTGCTTTCTGAATGACCGGTACTTATACTATTGAATGAAAACCAGCACAAGGCTGTCTGCTACCGCAGCTGTGTTTCGAACACGGTATGCGGCATTACAAATTGCGTTCGTAAGCCCTTTACCATAGTGCCGACTTAGGGAAAACTAATGTATATAAGTCCATGGCAGATACGGAAATTCGCTTAAGACGATTAATCATCCCATGGTATTTAATGAGTTAAAGAAATCGAGGAAGGAAGACTGAATGAGAAAGTGGAGCTTCATCATCAGAATCTTCAGTTTAGTTTATTCTCATCCAAGTCTGTGTGGTTGTTGATGACAGGTTAGTGGAAGCGATACATGCTGTTTTTCTGTGAACTGAAAAGAATTAAAATAATGTCTTGGACAGACAGAATAAAACAGGTCTACAAGAAAGATATGAAAACCGCAAATTGTTTAGATAAATTAGACGAAGACAGTCATGATTTTTATGCATTGTATGAAAAAAAATAAACTAGAAAACAACTGGCAAAATTGATGAGAAAGGAGCTAGGGGAATGCATAGATATAAATATCAATTGGGGAACACTTTGAGGCCAGTAAGAAAGTTCATAAATAAACATCGATGTATTGTTTGGTGCCCGTAGAAGTCCTCTTGTCTATACTTCTTCCTTGTACTTCTACGGGCGCCAAACATATTACATGTGTGTTCATTTACAAAGAGATAAATACTGTGTTGGCTCGGCCACATGACATCATTGTGACAAGAACACAGATCTCATCCAAAACGCTGGTGATTGTATGAGATGGCGAACCATGGTCGCCCACGCTTATTGGCATGGCACATGATGCTGACGACTTGTTGTTAATTGGTAAACCCCCATGCTGTTAACGGTTAGGTCTGGTTTTAAATTAAGGCAACAATGAAGTTTGCCTCATTTGCCTGATTTTTTCCCCCTAAAAGCAAGATAAGAAACGACAATTTTGAACATGAATATAATTGAAAAGCGCAGAGTTAGTGAAGCACCTTACAATGGGCTCTAATTTGGTGTAAACTTTAAATTGATGCACGCCTCTACAACTAGCAATCATCTAGCTCAGTTTTGTATTGAATACTTAATTGAAAAACAGTGAACACATAAAAGTCAACCTGGCAACTTGCTAGGTCACGCGTTATCAGAGAGTTTAAATAGATGCGGGTACGACAGAACTGTATTAATTTGTATATTCATTTGTGAAATAAAGGTCTTCTGTCAAGCCGAATTTTATACATCATCTGACGTAACTTCAGTTATTATTGACCATATGAAATGACTTGTCATATACTAAGAAATAATTCATGATATTGATGGCCTTGCCAGCTTCTCGAGCGTCTAGGTGTTCGCGTTCAACACACTCCGACTTCTGATGTACTTGTAATTTACATCTCCAAGTCAAGGACGAGAAGTCAATATTTTAGTCCAACAGACCAGTGTAGGGTTGAACCCACTACATTGGCATCAGCACACAGGAAGTTTAAGAGCGAGTGCTCTTATCCATTCAGTCATTCTGACCTCCTAGTCATTGTTTTAGAAAGGTGGTTTTATTATTAATTATTTTGAATGTTTTAGTCATTGTTTTAGATATCAATAATTCTGAATGTTTTAGACATTCTTTTAGAAGGAAGCTCTATTATTCATTATTCTGAATGTTAATTATTCTGAACGTTTTAGCTATTGTTTTAGATATCAATAATTCTGAATGTTTTAGACATTCTTTTAGAAGGAAGTTCTGTTATTCATTATTGATTGTTTTAGTCATTAATTTAGAAGGAAGGTTTTACCATTAACCGATTGAGTGACATGGGCTGATATATCGTCGTATTTGAGCTTCCACAGGCTTATGAACCAAACTATAGTTAAAATATCAATACAGTGGTAGTTTTCCCCATGCAACTCCCTTTAATCTGACATATAATACCACACGTCTGCTACCATATTATCAGCTTGTATGTCATAACTTGACACACCCCTACTTTCCATTTTCCACCATCCATTATGTTTGGTCCGGACTTGGTATTTGTTTGGCACTGAAAATGTTAATTATTCTGAATGTTTTAGTCATGGTCTTAGAAGGAACATATTATTATTAATTATTCTGATGTTTTAGAAGGAAGGTGTTATTATATTATGAATTATTCTGAATATTTTATTTTCAGATCAACATCCTGGATGGTAAGAGGAGTCTGAATGTAAACATCTTCCTCAAACAGTTTCGCATGGAGCATGAGGAGATCGTCCGACTGCTGCGAGAAGGTCACTGTGAGAAGTTTGGAGCTGAGAGACTCCGAAGCTTGCTCAAACTACTGCCTTCCCAAGAAGAGGTCAGATCACTCATGGTTTACTTTATTTGATTCTATCAGGCAGAATGGAAGAGGGTGTCCTATTTCAAGGGTGCATCAGTGTATAGGCAGAATTAATTGGCGTAGTCATTTAACTATTGACCTAACAGATGGCAGGCCAGGTTTGGAGTTAATTTGTGTGGACTGTCACAAACTGTGAATATCTCCACTCCATTTCAAATGTTGCATGTATAGGGTGGAATTTTAATGACTGTGGGAGTTTTGAAAATATTGCTGTTCCAAGTTTTGTATTTACCTTTTATGTTGCATGAGTTCACAGAGGATAAATGCGAAACTTGGAATGGCAATATTTTCAAAAACCCATAGTCATTAAAATTACACTCTGTACTATGTAGGACACTGGTCAACTCCGGGTTGTTTTACTGGGAAATTTTATGGTCAGTAATTTGTAATTGCTTTCTAAATGAGAAGTTAATGTTTAAGTCCAACAGACTAGTGTGTAGAACAAACTCACAACCCCTGCGTCATCTCACAGAAAGTTTAAGTGCAAGTGCTGTGAACACTTCAGCCATGTTGACCTTTCTTGGCTCCATAATAAGTAAAATTGAACAATATAAAATAATATACTTGTTACTGAAGTTAAAAAGATGTCAGACACAGGTTGGCCATAGCACTGCGAGGTTAAACAATATGAAGAAACTATGGCACAACACCAGCACACAAGTTACAGTAACATTCATGAGAACATAAATCTTTCCTATTACAATGTACGGGTGTGAGTCATGACCCATTTCATTATCACTAAAGAAGGAAACTGAGGCTTTTGAGCTTAAATGTTGATCAGTTTTCTTAGAACATTACTGATCAAGAAGAAGAAAAATACTTAAATCCTACAAGACCTGACCATCAAAGAAAACTGGCTCTAACTCTTTCTGTCTCTCTCTCTCTCTTTCTGTCTCTGTATCTCTCTCTCTCTCTCACACACACACACAATGTAACAACAAATGTATATCATTGCAAGCATGGGTTTCCTGTTCAAGATGACAACAAAAAGACAATAAAGTAGATGCTTAATTGGAAAGATTGCACTATTTTCTAACAGTTACATTTATACTGTTTGTTGTGTCCACCATAAACATTAGTCTTTGGTGTTTTATTCCACAGATTGATGCCTTTAATGCATACAATGGACCTGTAGATAAACTTGGAAACGCTGAGAAATTTTTCATGTGTTTAATGAAGCTTCCAAAGTAAGTACAATAAATTAGTTGACATCTGTGTAGAACTGCATGACTGATAGGTTCTGGTGTCCATCTCTCAGGCCCAACAGCTGCCAGGTTTGATCTCAGCGTAGGACTGGGAGTTTTCCCAAGAACCATGTATACCTAATGATGTTACATGCCCCACTGATCTCTTGGGTAGTGAGGTCAGGTACCTGGCCATCTTTGATAAAGGTGACAAAACATGAGGGCCCAGGTACAAACTGTGCATGTTACAAATCCAACGGCGGTTGGAAATCACGTAGACTAGGCTGCCGCCCTGCCAAAATTGTAGAAAAGAAAGTACCTAAAGGGTAGATAGATCCCCTTACCCTGAACAGAATCTGTCTAGAGGATGCAAACCTTACACAAAAACCCTGCCTAAGCCATGCAATGCATAACTAAGTGTATTGCACTCCCATCAAGAAAGAAGATTGATATATAACACTCACAATATGTGCTTCAATGGATTTACTTTTCAGTTCATGAGAGGGTACATGGCAATGGAAAGGACAAAATGTTGACTCTGCAAGCTTCAGTGGTCAGAACATAGTCAATGGATAATGGGGAAATAGTATAATTATTATGTCATCTCTTTTTTACATAGTCATCATTGTGCAGCAGCTTGTGCAGAACTTTGCCCTTGTGACACTTCTGAAATGTCTCTGTCATGTGTCAGATGTCCTGACATAATTGATGTCATGTGTTAATTAATTATATTTCACATCTTGAATCATTCTATGATGTGGTCTTCCTCATTCTTTGACTTCCTGGTAACCCTGTCTCCATATTCATATTTTTACATGACAGTGTGTATTTTGCTTTTCTCAGTTTGTCTTAACAGGTTCAATGCCAAACAAAAATGTAGGTTTGGACCTTATAAAAATGGATGGCGAAAAATGATACACTTATGACTTCAAATGTGTTAATATGGTAGCAGACATGTTATATATCAGATTAAAGGGGGTTGCATAGGAAAACTACTGTATATAAGTCTGTGATCATCCCATGGCACTTAATCGGTTAATAAACAAGGATAATACAATGATACAACAGTTAATGCCACAACCATTTCCTAGATGTTGACAGATGTTTTCAGATAAGAGGAGCTCAGAGACCAATGCAAATAGCTACACTATCAGCGTGAAATGAAAATGTTCAGCATGCATACAATTTGCCAGGTGCTAAGATTAAGCACCTATAAGTTTATCCACAGTGTAGTCAAGACTGATTTAGTAATGTTGTTTGTCTATAAGAAGGCCCATATTGTCATCTGTCAGTTCTAAAGTGAGTTCAGAAGCAACTGCTTATGCTAGTCTGAGACCAGAATTGTCTGAAAGTAAGAGCAGAGAATTGTTGACTGTCAATCAGGCAGAGGTTATTGGACCTTTGATTTCTAGAAGATCTTGATAATGGTAATAGTAATATTAACTTATTAAGTGAAATGGCATGATTAATCGTCTTAAATGGCTTCTTGGGTTTATATATCGTTGCAAAGTGTTTTAAATAAAATATCAATACAGTAGTTTTCCCAAAGCAATCTGCTTTTAACTTGAAATATAATACTTCATGCCTGCTACCTTATTAACAACTTTTAGGTCATAACTGTGGCACACCCCTGCTTCTCATTTTCTGCCATCCATTTTTGTTTGGCCCAAACCTACTTTTTGTTTGGCACTGAATCTGTTAATTTTATAGTAATAATAACTTTTAACAGGAATATTAATTTTCTTGTGTCCATTAGCTACAGAATGAGGATCGAAGGCCTGCTGATAATGGAGGAGTTCAACATTAACATGGAATGGATTAGACCTTCCATTGAGGCTGTTATACAAGCAGCTAAAGGTACACAACTCCCTTTTTAATTTGTTAGAGATGTGCTCTGTGTTTGCCTATGAAATATGTAACTCTTGCAAATAAGAAGTAACCGATTAAGCTTAGTATATTACAACATTAGAATTAAAATAAATGCATGATGGACTAAGACTAACAAGGTGACGAGCTGAAATCAGTTTTCACAAGCAGGCAGTCAATGTTTTAAGGACAATATGAGAAGAGAAAAATTGAAACACTTTGTATCAGCTGGTAAGATGAATGCAATATGAGATAGAGGAAGACAGTAAGAGAAGATTCTGGATAGTTTTGCATCACAGCATGGAAAGATATACATTGAGACAAAATGATAACAATATGTTTAATAATCTAAAAGTAGGAGAGACTGATGAATGTAACTTTGGAGCTGGTAAGGTGACAACTAAACATTTGTTGCTGGAGTGTTGAACATATATAGGGTAGTGAAAACTATTTTGGTCTACACCCACTCCATGTGAGGTGTCATCATACTTAAGTTGACTGCTACTTTCTTTGCATTTAATCACGTTCTTGTATGAAAGTGAATGAACCAAGTGAACAAAGAAAAATAATATAACCTGATATAGATTCTATATCAGGTTATATTCTTTTTCTTTGTTCACTTGATGGTCACTCAATTTAGTTGTCCAGTGACTGGACATTACAGTCCACAAATCCAACATAAAGTATAATTTAAATACTCTGCTCTGTTATGCATAATTTGGCTATCTGATCTGTGCAGGATCTGCCTGGTTGGAAGTATGCCTGTTTATTCCTGACATTTTGTTCAGGCCTCTTAGTCCCACTATGTGCCTTGTGACCCATTCTCGTCTACCAACTCCCATCTGCCAGTGTTAGTAGTCAGTGATTTGGTGAATCGAGTGTGCACCCTGGTCAGATCAAGTGCAAATAAATCTTCTACACTTTGATCTTAATCCATAAAAACCTGGACACATCCCTAACCCTCACGCTGCCATACAATTTGTGCAGCAGTTCAGTTCATTGGCTTTACCACCTTGCCTATTTTCTATTAGTATTACCATTCCCTAAGGTAAGGCTTCTCGTATTTGACACTGTTTCATAACTAAATGTCACACAGTGTATGGTGCTGGCAGTATCTTGTCACCTACCTTATCTCCCAAAACTTGTATGACATCAATTTTAGGGATGTTTTCACAAGAACGATCATACATCTAGGAAAGTTTAAACACACGACTAACAGGCTGGCTTCCAGTGCACTGGCCACTATGCTGCTTTTGCTCTTTTATGATGATGATAATATAACACAACATTTATTACATTATTTCATATCTTTTTGTATAAGTAAAATAAGGTAATTATTATAAATGTGTGTTTCTTTAACTTATTTCTCCAGATATTCAAGAAAGCCAGTCATTGAAGGAACTGATTTATCTCATTCTTATTTCTGGCAACTACCTCAACTCTGTAAGTATATTTCATCTTAATTACTCAGTATCACTGACACTATTTTGCATTAATACAGGCATTTTTATCTGTCATGCCCATCTTTTAACCTCCCGTGGTGTCTTGTATATCCTGCATGTACTCATACTCACAAGATTTTTTTTTTTTTTGGGCGCTCGCTCGCTTTGAAATCAAGCGTAGTTCTTACACACTACTTCTAGTAGCGCAGGACTGAATTTTGCGTGTGGATTAGCTTTCCCTATTAACAGTGTCCCTCGCTGTCAGGCAAACACACTCCGACTTCTAAAGTATTCTTTTGACCCTAAAAAATTGCACATCATAAGGGACACAACTCAAGATATTCAAATCATTAGTTAAGTGTACTAGTGTTAAAGGGAAACAACTCCAGTTATATCATACCGCTTTCTGACCCAGATATTTTATTTTATCACATTAAAAACATGCGCGGGCAGAATTAATTTATGTTTAAATTTTTCAACTATATGTTTGTAATAATACCCGCTGTAGCTTTACAAATTTTAAACATATTTTTAAAAGTGATATAGCCTGCTTTGTGGCGAAGGGGTTATAGACGCAATTCGAAACACAGCTGCAGGCGATTTGGAAACAGACGGCCTTGCATTGGTTACCCATACAATGGTATGAGTGCCTATCGTTCAGAAAGCAATTGCAAACTATTGAACGTAAACTTGCCAAGAAATTACGAACAGCCAAAAATGCTGGAGTTGACTGTGACGTCCTGACAAGGTTGTGCTACTAATTAATATTTTAAAGAGAAATAAATGTACTGTTTATATAATTAAAATGTAAATCTAAAGGTAGAACAACAAGCCATTTGAGAATAATGTTTCATTTATTTTTTTTTGGTTTATTTACAAGGTCAGCATAGCAGAATGGATAAGATTGCTCGTTCTTAAACATCCGGTGTGCTGATGCAAAGGTTGAGGGTTCACCCCCTACACTGTCAGTTGCACTAAAATGTTGAATTCACGTCCTTGACTTTGGGACATAATTTATACGTATCTCTGAGATCGAAATAGGTTCGCCTGATGGTGAGGGACACTAGTAATAGGAAAACCTAATCCATACGCAAAATGCAGTCCAGTGCTACTAGAAGTAGTGTGTATGGACTTCGCTTGAGTTCAAAGTGAGAGAGCGCCACAAAAAAATTAATTAATTAATTCTGTCCACTTTATGGTCTAAATTTATAGAATGTTTGGGGTGTATAATATAGAACATCTGTCCATGTTGGGGTCTATATTTTACAGAACATCTATCTGCATTGGGACTACTTTATAGAACATCTGTGACAAATTTCTGTATAAATTGTCTTTTTTTTCCAGGGCAACTATGCAGGCAATGCCGCTGGCTTCAAGTTGTCTTCCCTGCTGAAACTGACAGAAATCAGGGCCAACAAACCAGGGATGAACCTCTTGCATTATGTTGCTCAGGTGTGTACACACTGACAGGTACCTGACAGGTCTGCCTCTTTCTTCTGCCTTTTACTGTTGATGTAATTTTGCTAAAGATGTAACAGACATTTAAAGAAACTTGAATTATTGCTGATCACTTTAACCAATTAGAATTAATCTGAAGCATTGTTAGAAACTGTCATTTACTGCCAATATAGTAGTACCTTGCGGTGTAGGGCGGGGGGGGGGGGGGGGTCTTTGAGCCTGAGGAATTAAGGCTGCCTGGCTAGTGCAGTCGTGCAGGTAAGGCTTTTCTTTTTGCTCCCCGACAGAAAAAAATCCCACACCTTACCAAGTATTCGAACCTGAGTCTTCAGAAGCATTCTAGCCACTTGGCCAGCCACTCCACATTGGTAGTCATGCATGATGTTTTTGCTTTATGGTTATAACTGTCAAATGCATGTTTTCTGTGAACATCAATCAATTTATTCTACGAGGGTAAGTTAATAAGTAAGTCACAAATGGCTGTAGAAAAATAACT
Source organism: Cepaea nemoralis (assembly GCA_014155875.1). Classification (NCBI taxonomy): domain Eukaryota; kingdom Metazoa; phylum Mollusca; class Gastropoda; order Stylommatophora; family Helicidae; genus Cepaea; species Cepaea nemoralis. The sequence continues at coordinate 110,249 of JACEFZ010000613.1, forward strand.
AAATATGATATCGATTCTCCATTATGAGTAAATTTATCTAGACAATTTGTCGACTTGGAGAGACCAGCAGTAGAAGTCGTGGCAGACTGAGAGAAATGATGCTGGTTGGACTGATACATCATCATCGAGGAATATAAATAGAATTGATCCAGAATACCTCAGGCTGAGATCTATTGAGATACCAAATGTCTACAAGGCACATGATGGAGATGAGATCATTTCTATGTTATGAACACAATCTTTTTATCTATAGTTCCTATTATTCCACCATTCTTGCTCCATTAATGTTTTCTTATTTACATCTACCCTTAACACATAGCAATTACCACATTAGCTCTCTTACTTCAAAACATCACTAAAAATAGTCAGCTGTGACTGAAGTGGACTGAAATGTAGCAACAGTTATTATTGCTCTTTTGCTACTCCTCTTCCTGCTCCTGCCATTGCTACCCCTACCTACAATGGTTCTGCTATTATTAATATGTTTGTCAGTATTGTCTTGTTATAGATAATTTTGCAGACATGTGTGTAATGTGTATTTGTTTAGTAAAGTATTTTTCATACATTATGAAAATTAAATTGATGAAGTATCCATTTAAAAAACCAACTGTAGTATCCATGTAAAGAACTAACTGCTACACCTACAGCTAAAGAGTTCACATTTATTTATACTTCCAGGAAGCAGAAGAGAAAAATCTTAAGCTACTCAGGTTTCCGCAGGAAATGTCATTTTTGAAAGATGCTGCACAGTAAGTACACACTTAAAACTTACTAATTGTATATCAAACCGTTGTATGACCATGTGGAAGTCACAATATTTGGGCACCATGAGAATAAATAAACTAGAGAACTTGGTGACAACTGGCAAGATCGAGAGGGAAAAGAACAAAAGAAAGGCTGAGGTATGAATTTGAAAGAAATGCAGATGACTAGTGAGATACTCACTTGTGAAATAGATAAAGATATCAAAATCCTACATGAGGCAAATGAAATCTACAAATTGATTAGAGAAATTAGAAACAGTCACATTTTTGTAGGCACGTTATGAGGAGAAATAAACTAGAGAACTTTATGACAACTGGCAAGATTGAGGGGAAATGAACAAGGAGAAGGCAGAATAGTATATATCTGGATGGCTTGGCCACATGGCGTGGTCAAAACAAGAATACAGAGCTGATCTACGACTCAGGTGATCGAGTGAGATGGCAAAACATCACCACCCACTCTTGTCGGGTTGTGAGCCTGTTTTCCACAGCAGTCATAAAGGCAAAAGAAGACTTGTATGATTCTCTTGTTTCATGAGGCTGGAAAAGAGACACAGAATAGTATAGCACTGTAACCCAGCAAGCAAAAAGGGGGCTTGAAAACAGTTTGACATTGTTCTGGCAACTTCACCTTAGATCTTATTTAACTTGTTAATAAATGTATTGTTACAGTATAAATAAACTGTAATACTACACAATTTCTAATGTGGCATCTGTTCACACAACTATTCTTTTAACTTTGCTCAGCAAAGTAACTTCAGCGGATGGTAATATTACTTTTGTCATATATCCATATTTGGAAAGTCTGGCTCAGAAGGTAGTGAAAAGAGAGGGCCTGAATGATGCAAAAAGTGTAGAAGAGAAGCCAGGTGGACTTTGAATCAAATTATTACTGGAATTATCAGTGTGGGAATTCTTTAGTGGCGTGTGAAGAAAGAGAGAGATGTGTGGGAATTTCCCAAGTGCAATGTTGTCAGTACTTAAATTCGGTATTTGTTATTACTTTTCTCAACAGAGTATCAATTGAAAGCTTGACAACTGATATTAACAACATCGCATCCAAGGTCAGAGCCATCACGGAACAGATTGTAGTAGCGGGCCTGGACTTCCAGCAACAGATGGCCGTTTTTCTTAAGGTAAAATTTTCAGATAAAATCTGAAGCTTTTTTTGTACTTGCCCATTGACAATGTTCATATAATCTTGTTCTATGTTCTCCAATAAATGTCCTTGATATTAGTATATTTTCATTATAATTTTGTTACCGTCTCTATAGTGGCTAATGTACTCAATCTACCAGCTGTTTTTCTTAAGGTAAAACTTTCAAATCACCTCTGAAGCTTATTGTATGCTTGCACGTTCACAAATGCTCATATAATCTTGTCCTATATTTTCCAATAAATGTCCTTGAGTATATTTGCATTATAATTTTGATACCGTCTCTATAGTGGCTAATGTGCTCCTCTATCAGCCTGATATAAATCCTGATCTTACGGAGCATCTTTCATGACTGCATGGCTCCAGGGTTGTGCTAACTGCCAAGAAGTGAACCACCTCTGCTATGTAATTACCTGTCCTTCATTGGCAATATTTTAGCTCGTTATATCTAGCTTTAGTTTTCTGAATCAAACAACTTGAACTCAGTAACCGAACTGCTGATATACAACATCGACATAGTGCCTCAGTTTTGAGTCCATATTTTATTTCGGGTAATATCCCATGATTTTATGACATGCAGGCCATCCACACGATGCAACTATCACGCATTCCATCATAACTGCTCATGCCACCCGACTTACTTCAATAAGACTACAACTAAGTCAAACATGTCGCCTGTCCTATTATATATATATCTATAATGTTCACAGTTCACAAGAAATATTGCTAACTAATTACTCACGCTAATAACGTAGGGTATTGTCTATTGTGTGACCTTCCAGTGACTCTTCACTTATGTCTACTCATCGGATGTTGAGTCATTTCTTCAGCTCGCTTCTCCAAGATCCTATCATGCTGAACTTCTTGTGTCCTTCCCTGATCTCTTTCAGACTCTCTCCATTCACTTCACCAGATCTTGCCCTGATCATAATAGTATGCCTTTTCCTTATCGCTGTTCCCCCGTCTCTGTTTACTATATCGCTCACTGACGTCCTCGTCACCCAGTCAGCTTTCATGCGTTCACTGTGCTGTATTCTTAATTCCTGATTATTGCATTCTGCGACACATGGCACATACCTCATAAATATGCTGCCTTTCATCTCCCAATGAAGCATAACCCCTGTACCAACACAAGTCAAATCTTTGTAGAGTTCTTCATGATCAGTTGGACTTAACATGTAAAGTTTTCTGTGGCATCAGGTTGCCGCTATCATGCAGACAATCTTTAGTCACCTTCTGCAACATGTATGATAGGTTACAGTTCTTTATTCCCTTACAGGCCCTGGTAAAATACAGTTGCCAAGGTTGTCCTGGCCTCAGAAAATCTAAAAATATTTTTGGGAAGTAAGTCAACTGGCATGATTTCAACCACATCACCCATCAAGTGCTGTTTGGACAAGATAATATGGGCCTATCAAAACAAACACAAATTTGTCTTGAAGCAGTTTTCTGCAATGGGTCTGTGATGTGATAACGCCTTCACATTTTGTAAGCCTGGAATACATGAGAAATGGGTGGCCAATCTTTCCCTCGCTTTCACATGTGACGAACCCAGGTGTTGAACCCTCGTCTAACACAGCTCATGGCGTTGTCAGCACAGTTTGCTATCACCTTCATTAGTGCGCCCGCTATGGGTCGTTCACCATATCTAAAACTACACTACAATAGGCATGAAAAGGAAGTCTTTAGCTGTACTGTCTCTGTCATACCTCCATGTTTCTTGAACATTTGTTTTATTTACCTCAGGAGGCCAATGTGGAAGTTCTTGAGCTGGAGGATGATCTGAGTGATATCGAGATCATCCGGCAGGAGCTTGCCACATTTTTCTGTGAGGACATAAGAACTTTCCAGCTTGAGGAATGCTTCAACATTCTGCGGACTTTTTGTGAGAGGCTCAAGAAAGCCACTGAGGTATGAATTTGATAGAAACTGCAGATGGCTAGTGAGATATTAACTTGTGAAATAAAGATATCAAAATGCTACTGAATTATGTGAAGTAGATAGAGGCTGAAGAAATGAAGAAAACTGGTGAGATATTCACTTTTAAAATAAGGTAATTTACTGGTCACTCTGGATAGCTTTGTTTTGATTACATGGCCTAAATTATCAATAACAGGTTTGTGAGATCGCTCTTGTATTACTAGGGCCTTAAAGGGGAAATAACGAATAGTAACACTGTAACTTTTAGAGCAGGTCATGAAAGGCATCTAAAGTGGTTTGATGCAGCCAGCAGCCAACCAACCGTGAACTGGCCTACAAAGAGCTTGGCATGAGTGGTTGAGATCCATACTTAACTAAGAATTTTTATGTCAGAAGCAGAAATATACAGGGTGGGCCAAAAAAAAAGTGAGAACATTGTGTAAAAAGTAATATAATTACATCTAAATGTGTGTTTAACTGTATCCATAATAGCTTAAATTATTTACTAATTTACTTACTAACCTATTTAGCTATATGATGTCTTTATTTCGACAATTTCCGGGTGCATTCTTTGGTTTTTAATATGCCAATTGTTTACATCAGCAGGTTTTAATTTTTTACCAAGAATGACAAAAATTACTGTGGAAGACCGTATTCTGATTAAACATTTGTGAATTGAAAAAAGTAGTGGGGTGCTAGAAGAATGACCAATGAGTTTCTAAACAAAGCCTGGAGCATAGCTTCTGTTAGTCGGGTTATCAATAAAATTGACAACGACGGTACAACAGAACGTAAACCCGGAAATGGTAGACCAAAATCTGCCAGAACACAACAGAATATTGAGCGGGTGAGTGAGCTGATCTGCAATCAAGATGATGATCCTCGCAGTCACAAAAGTCCATGGGAAATAGAAAGAGAAACTGGTCGTTGGTTCAACATATTGTTAAGCAAGATTTACAACTCAAAACTTACAAGCGTGTGATCGGGCAGAAGCTCAATGAAAATGTCAAAATGAAACGCTTGCAACGCAGTCGGCAGCTACTTGAGCGGTTTCCTAATGAGAGAAGTGTACGAAGCATCTGGTTTACAGACGAAAAGACATTCACCGTTGCCATTCCAGTTAATTCTCAAAATGATAGTGTTTATTCCATTGAAACAAAGAAAATAAAAGTTCAGGAAAGTCGACTTATACTGAGAATGTGACCATTTCAGCCACAGTATCATGGTATCAGTTGGTGTGTCTCGAATGGGGAAAACTAGTATTGTGTTCATGAACCAGGCGCCAAAATAAACAGTGAATACTATTGTGAACATGTTCTGAGACAAGGTTTGCTGCCTGTAATTCAAGCGACATGTGGTCGCCATAGCTGGACATTACAGCAAGATGGAGCTCCATCTCACACAGCCAGAAATACAATCAACTTTCTTCGTCAGGAGAATGTTAATCTCATCAAGCCAGACATGAGGCCACCGAACAGTCCTGATTTAAACCCAGTAGATTATGCCATATGGGGTGCTTTGCAAGAAAAAGTCTACCTTCTTCAAAAATTTACCACAGTTGAGCAGCTCAAGTTGGCAATAATTGAAGAATGGAGAAATCTGGGGCAGCGCTTTATTGACAGTAACATAAACAAGTGGCCTCGACGCTTAGAAAAACTTGTTGAAAAGCAAGGAGGACACATTGAACATGATTTCTGATTAGCTAAATACTTGGCAAACAAAATTACATGAAACAATATAATTAATTGAATTATATTTTTAAATAACTCGTATGCAACAAGATGTTCTCACTTTTTTTTTGGCCCACCCTGTATATGTCTGGAAGAAAGTGTTGGAAACTCATTACAGCCTACCTTGAGATGTTTTGTTAAGGTCAAAGATGACATAAGATATTTCCTCTCTGTTAGCCTACAGGACAACCCTGAGCTAGATGAAGTATCCGTTTAGTGTTCAATAGAACTTTGCTTCATAAAAAATAGTTTGCTAAGGAAACCATTAATAACTTATTTAAAACTAAAAGAACCCTCTTCCATGCCTGGAGGTGTATTAGGTATCTGATGCTAGCCCCATATTTGTATAAACCAATTGGCATTTGACGGGTGATGTAGCTAGTATCATGTCTGCCTTCTTTACTTTCCAGAACATTTCCTTGTATTCATTTTGATGGGGTCTATTTGGGATCCTAGGTCAATAATAACTAATTATGGAAAACACTCTGTTTGGAGTGAGGCTCCCTTGCTCTTGAAACAAAACCAGTAGGAATAGATACTCTTGACTGTTTCAGAAATAACTTAAATCTTGAAAACATAGACTGTAATCCCAGGTAGTTTTCAATCGTTGGTGATTGGATTGTTTTTGGTTTTATTGATTAATAATGACCATTAACATTACAGGACAATACCCAAAGACGTCTGCAAGAGGCTAAAACTGAGAAGAGGAGGAGGACATCTGAAGTTCGAAACAGCCCAAGTATGTTACAGTAAATATATTAAGATTATTTCAAGATCACGCTAATACAAGAACCGATTATTTTATATTGTTTTTCCGTCCGTTGTTTACGGTTCTGTACTTCTCACCCTTCTGAAATCGTTTTATAAAGTAAGTAGACCCACAAATCACATTTTATCTAGACTTGTTGTAGTATGTGTTATTAAATTTAACTTCCATTTCTACGTAGACTGTTTAGGGGAAGGGGGGGGTGTGAATTTATAGGGAGGAAATACGAAAGGGAGGAGGAATAACATTCTGAACATATGATGAAGGGGTGCATGGGACAAAAAAAGTTGAGAACCACTGCTCTAGAGGAAGTAAACAATACTAATCATACTAAAGCCAGACACTGGTCACTGAGATGCACAGTTGGTATGATGAACTTCCCTTAAAAGATGAATGAAGTAGAGGAAGAAAATCAAATATGGCTTTACTAACTTGCGTTTATGTTAGTCGCAGAGAAGTGCATTAGCATTTTACAAAATGTCATCTTTTATTTGCTTCAGTTTTAACTTAAATATATCTCTTTGATAAATAATGCCCAACTGTATACGGTTATATTACTTTATGCTGCATAATCTGGGTGGATCATTTCACAGCCACTAAAGAAGAAAGTTGGGACTTTTGAACTTAAATATCATAGGAAAGTCAACATGGCCAAGAGGATTAAAGCACTCATGCTTTGATTTCCGATGCACTGTTGGTAGAATATTGGGTTCAAGCCACACACCGGTCAGTTGGACTTAAATGGTAACTTCTTGTCTTTGACAAGGGACACAAATTACAAGTACCTCAGAAGTTGGAGTGGTGCACCTTATGGCTGGGACACTGATAACATAGAAAGCAAACCCACAGACAAAAATCAGCCCAATGTAATTTCCAGTAGTAGTGATTATCAGTAGTAGCAGCAAGTGTGTGGAGTGTGCTGGAGTTTAAAATGAGCCAATGAAAATAAATATATTGTGGACCAAGAAAAATAACAATACTGAAATTCTTCACAATTTTAACACCAAATTTATTGTTGCTTATCCAAAAGTCTTGGAAATTTTCAAAATTTAGTAGATGTGGTTGTTGCACACAGTGAACAACTAGGATTAGAATTGAAATGTAAGAAGACACAGACTATGGTCGTCACTAGGAAGGAAGAAATACCACAATGTAATATATAAGTAAATGGGCATATTCTTAAACAAGTGAATTGGTACAGGTATTTCGGAACAGTCATAACATCTGATGAGAGATGCCTTGAAGAGATTAGAACAAGAATTGCCATGGTGAAGGTAGCCTTTTGCAAGATGAAAAACATACTGACCAATAAAAAGATATCAATTGAAACGAGAAAAAGAGTGTTGAAGTGCTACATAGAACCTGTACTTTTATATGGATGTGAAGCGTGGACAATGAGCAGACAAGCTGAAAAACATCTGATGGCTGTGGAAATGTGGTTTCTGAGGAAAATGCAAAGAATACCATGGACAGACAGAAAAACCAATGAACAAGTCCTACAAGAAACAAATGAAGATCGTAAACTGATTAGAGACATTAGACGTAGACAGTCAACATTTTTTGGGCATGTTATGAGAAGAAATGAATTGGAGAACTTGGTGACAACTGGCAAGATCAAAGGGAGGAGACCAAACGGAAGACCAAGAATTAAATACCTGGATGACTTGGCCACGTGGCATGGTCGAGACAGGAACACGGAGCTGATCCATGACTCTGGTGATCAAGTGAGATGGCAAAACATGACCGCCCACGCTTATCGGCATGGCACATGATGGATGATGGATGATGGATGGAAAAGTCTTGAAACAAGCATATATCAAGCTTCGCCTTTTTTTAGTCCTTTTAACGACACCGTATTACTTAATAACATCATCAAATTCTGTCCTTTGGTCAACAGACTGTATAGGCATGATTATGCGACAGCTGAGAAAACTATAGAGTTGGTGATGAAGGTGGTCAGGAGATTGGGGAATGATAGGACAGAAATAGAACTTCGTCAAAGTCAGTCCTTGTTGCTTCACACTCACTCAGTTAGATCGCACACCTACATTCTAATCCCCAAATTATACAACTTGTGTTTTGAACGATGTAAAAACAGAAATGGCTTCAAAAGAATTAATTGCTTCTATTAATTAAAATTTTAATTTTCTCATTGATATTGTATAATATAAATTAATTTGTCTCGAAGCAGTTGTCTGCTATGAGTCTGTATTGCGATAGTGTCATCACATTTTGTAGGTCTGAGAGCAAGGAGGAATAGGTTGCCAGTTTTTCCCTCATTTTGACAAACAATGAGCCCAGGTATTGAACTCACATCCAACCATGCTCATAACATTACCAGTGCTGTGCTGTTTGCAATTAACTTTGCTAGCACCCCTGCCTGAGTTCATAAAGTGCATTTTAATTCACTAGCGTGCCATTAAAAATTGATCCATATGCCACATTTGGCATATATGCCATAGGCTGCTGATGCCTGTTGTAGAATATTCTTTTTTAAATGTTTCATGCAAATATAATTGTCTTTGAACACAGAACACTTAATTTCTTGAATATTAGTATGGATTTTTACTTTTTGAAATTGTTCTAGAAACCAGTAGTTAATTTATAAAATTGCAAAAAATGTGTTTGTCATCATGCCAAATTGGTTTAATATTAGAATTTTTGTCTTTAACAGGGCCCGATGAGCAGCACATGAATAGCAGTGTAGAGGAACAGGATAATTCCATCGTGGATATGTTGTTGGCAGATGTGCGCAGCGGGTATGCATCCAGAAAATTCAATGATGGCAATTTCTCTGTCACCAAGGTGACTAAGGTCAACCTCAACTCTGCTGTCTCACCTGGAACCGAAAGGATGATTGATGGCACTAACGATACTTCATTTAAACGGGGAAGTTACAGCAGACTCAGCCAACATAGTAATCGTACGAACAGTTCAGCTGATGGACCTTCTCCTTCACCAGATTCTTTAGCTCAGACGCGCATTAGAAGAAGCTTTTCATCCAACTCATCCAAAGATGATGAATCTTTAATTGATTTTCTGATGGATACTTCTGAATCACTGGCAGAGCCAGTCAAACCTGAAGCACAATTTGAACGTTATGCCAGTCTGCGCAGACGTCGTCTAGAAAGAAAGGCTAAACGAAGTGTGTTAACAATACCTGAAATGCAGCGCGAACGAGCTCCATCACCTGCAAATACAACAAAGCCATCAGTGTACAGTGTTAAGGTTACAAATGACAATGGTGTTTCACCAGTGAATAATACAAATGAATTGTTAAATCCTGAAAAACATTCTACTTCAAGCAGCAACAGCACACTTCGTCGAACTAGAAGCCTTCTTGAACGATCTTCAGGAGATAAAGTCAACACTGAACAGCGAAGGAAGGAACTGAATGATGATGTAGATGAGACTGATGCATTAATTAAAAGAATCAAACAACGACTGAATAAAAATGATGGCCGTGTCACGCCTCGAACTCCTGAAGATAGAAAAGGAGACATAGCACAAGCAGATCTGAAGTCGTCTTCTCTGGATACCACACCCAAAAGGCATACTGACATGTCAACTTCTGAAAGTAATTCCCCACTAGAAACAATAAATGAGCATAATCCCAGTCAGGATGATTTAACTAAAACTCCACAGATGAAAACAATTCAGAGAAGTAGAGAAAGAACATCTAACCGTTTTAGAAACAGCCTGGAACCAGCAGAAGTTAAAAAAGTCATACAAAGCAATGATAATGGTTCAGCATCTCCAAAGCGCAGTCTGGATGACTGTGGTCCAAATGTAATGGTGTCAATGCGAAAAAAAATTAGCAGTGGTATGGGCACGGATATTGATGGAGTCCTAAAAACAATAGAAGATACAGGCAGACAAATTGATACAATTGGTGTTACAGGCCCTATGAAGCGAACACCAGATTTAAACATGAAGACAACAACTTCACCACCACAAGTTGCTGTTGTTGCACACATGACAGCTTCTAACATTCCCAGCATGCCTCTCAATGAACAGGACCTCAAAGTGAAAAGGGATAAGCGAAAGCAGCGATCCACCTTGTCAGTAGATGATGTAAAAGCAGCAATGAAACTTAGCACCAGAACAAATAGTGCAGACAGTGTAAATAATGTAAATGGTTCTTTAAAACGCTCCAGTTCTACTAATTCTAAGAACAGTTCCAACGCTACAGCAAAAACTCTACCAACTCAGCCAAAACTGCACTCAGTAAGTAATAAAAATGGTGGTGATAAAATTCCCATAGCAAAAACTGGTCCGACAAAGGTGCAACTACATTCCAATAGTAATAAAAATGGTAGTGGAAATATTGCTACCAATGATGATGGAAGCAACAGCAAGGCTGCTAAACTAGCAGCAAGAAAGAAGTTCAGAGGAGCACGTTTTGGCTTTACGAGCGCGTCTGATGCCAGTGCTAGCGGCAGAGCCAGAAGCAATGTTGAATCAGATAGTGTTGACCAAGCTTTAAAAGAAATAGCCAGTCAGAGTAGCATGAGCAGGTCCAAATCTTATGACGAACATGTTGCCAAAGCCCTTGCAGGTGAGGAGGACTTTGCCAGTAATAGTATAATGCGTGTGAACAGTGGCAGCGCACCAGATACCTCAGCTGAAAAATGTGCTGTTATGCGAAATAGCATGAATAGACTATCCATGGATGGCAGGAGAAATGGATTATACATTCCTAGTGATGATAGTGATACTGAATTAAAGCCTGAAGATATGGGCACTCGGAGATCCTCTAAGAGTGATAGTCCAAAAAGCTTCAGCCAACTCTCTCTCAAATCTGTGAATACCTCCACGGAAACTCTACCAGCAGAATCTGAGTCGTCTCCGGAGAAGCATGCGGACTCCCAATCTCACACAAAAGCCTCTGTGATAAGTAGTGTGAAACCGGTTTTCAGTGATATCCAATCCAATGCCTGTAATGAGCCCTCTCCATTTCATCGATCATACAGCCTGATGAACAAAAGTAGAAACATTGAAGAAGAAGGTGATAGTGACAACCCTCTTGAAGCTGTTGCCAAATGGAGGATGAAGAGGGCGAAGCAGAGAAACAGTGTGTATGAAAATGTTAAAGAGGCTGATATTTCACCAGCAGTTGTTACAAGCCCAGTTCACTACCACGGATATCATTCAAAATCTGAAGAGAGTGACTTGAAGAATGAGTCTGGGTCCAGAAATAGCTATGCCAGCAGCGACAGAGATGAGGGATTTGAAAGTGCTTCTGGGACAATGTCTCAACGAACATCTATGAACAGTAATCTGGAAGCTGACGTATACAACATATCGGCACTGGCACGAAGAACTGAAAGCCACAAATCAAAGAGCACAATTGACAGTGTGTCACATAACAAATCTGTGATAAATGCTACAAAACAAAATGATTATGTAATTTCAAGACTATCTGAGGAAGTAGATCGCAAAGAACGAACAGAAAGCTGGACAGAACAGATTGCTAGAGAAAGTAATGTGGCTCATGACTCTGAAGCAGACATAAGTAGTAATGACTTTTGTAATATTCTTTCACCGGATAGTGGACATAGCACATCAAAAGAGGATATTTGGTATGAGGAAGCTGCCGTCTCACCTACCATATTGAACTCTGCTTCCATGCAAAAGATTTCTACCTCTTCTGCAAAGAAAACATCTGCAACTGAAGACACAGCGAAATCGGGCAAACCAAAGAGTGTGCCAAGCTACATGCTACCAACAAGCAGTTCTGCTAAAAAGCCGCTTGTCAAAAACAAAGATGTGTCAATTGTCAAGACTGACACCTCCCGATTAAACACTGCCTTTATTAGGGATTCTCCTAGTAGAACATCTGCACGAGATCCAGCATCCACGCCTTCCTTTAAACGAGATGCTGTGCGTTCGTCTATGAAAGCTGAGACCGCAGCAGCTTTCCAGAGAGGCACACTTGCTCGTACCTCTATACGTGGTCCTCGATCATCAGTAGGCCCTTCTTCAAAGTCCTTTCTTTCACCTCCAAGTACAGGTAGGACACGATCAGACTCCACTGCTAGCGTATCATCTGCAGCAAGTAGTACTTCAAATATCAGTGCTACACCTACATCTGAAGCAACAAAGCGAAGATTAGCTGTCACATCAAACACAGGATCAGCATCCAGTCATTCAACAAAACCTTCTACACATCCATCAAAGCCTTCCACAACTCCTGTTCAACGATCTACACCAACATCTATCACAGCTATCACACCGGCATCTCATAATAAACCAAGTTCAGCTCCAGCTCCAACAAGTGCATTTTCAAGAACCCAGTCAATGCGAGTCCCATCTGGCCGAACATCCTTAGGACATGATTTGAAACAAAGCACCCCAAGCACTGTTCGCAGAAGTGTGACACCTGTTAATGATAATAACCTCAACAGAACAACTATATCATTAACAGACAGACCGCAGAGTACAACTCCTTTTGCTTTAGAGGGGAGACTTGCAAGGAAATCATCCATTCTGGCTCCAACTACTGCATCAAAAGCTAAAATTGATGAACAAACTCCAGTGACACCGCCTCGAACAAAATCTTCTATTAATGACAATAATCTTAACACACTTGATACACCTTTATCATTACCAGAGAGACCACAGAGTGCAATTCCCTCTTCAGAAAGAAAACCAGCAAGAAAATCATCCTTTTTATCCCCAACAGCAGCATCAAAAGCTAAAGTTGATGAACAAAGTCCGGTGGCACCACCTCGAACAAAATCTCTACAAACGACAGCTAATGCATCTTCTTTTACTCGCAGTGCAAGCCTCAGAATACCAAAGACCTCTTCTGGAAGGAAATCCCCAGCAACTGTAGAATTATCCCCCCACCTCAATCTGGAACTACATCATACTTTGCCAACAGTTGATGAACTAAAGGGAAATGAAGACAAAGGGGAGAATACTCTCAAGAAATCTCAATCATTCTTTAAGAGACTTAGTACGCCTAAAGGAAAGATGACTCCCAGTGGAATAAAGACTCCATAGAAAACACCAAGTACAACTCAGTGACAACCACAAAACAAAAAGACAAGTGACAAATATATTTCTTGAAGTTAAATAGATAATTAAAATGTTATTGAGGATTTAAATTATCCTGACTTCAGTGAACAGTGATTAATTTTTTTGCTCTTCAAATTAGGAAGGATGGAATTGTCTTTGTCAACCATGGAAAACCAAAACATGCCTTGTTGACACCATCATCATGTGGCAGTGGCACAGATGTTCTTGTAAAGTTTAACTACTTACCATTTACCTTCCAACTGCCAACTCATCTAGAATCTTCTTCATTTGTTGACCTTTGTCTCTAACACCCTCGACCTCTCTGTTTCCACAACCTTCTCCTGACCATGTCTCATAATGTGACCCAAAAATGATTGTATTATCCATGGTGCAGATAATCAAATGTCTTGTGCTGTTTGGATATTGATCTTTTTAGCCATCCATGGAATTCTTAACATTCTACAAGGAAATAAATTATTTGTGGCCTGTAGTTTCCTTCTGCTTCTTTTATTCAGTGTCCATGATTCACAGCCACACAGTAGTATGGACATTATGTAACATTCTAAAATTGTTTCTCTTTGCTTATTTTGTTGAGGTATATACATTAGCTACATAACTTTTGTATAATTTTATTGAAGTTGTGTCAGTGTCTGTCTGGTGTTTGTGTGCTGTTGAAGGCTTTAGCTGCAACATTCATTCTGAAACTTTTGTGTTCTTGTAAAGCTGGTCAACTCTGCTTCTTGTTTTCATTGATGTTCTCATTGTAAAATTGTTTCTGACGTCCAATGACAGTGACAAGTTACACAGAATGTTCTTCAGCTGATGAAGTACTGCCTTTGCTTGGATCATTCTGCTTGTTACATCTGTGTTACTTTCATCCATCTGTTGTTATCATTAACTCTAGACAATTTAATCTCTTTACGTGTTTCAGTGTAATCCCATTTGCTATCACTGTTCACTGTTGCTTCTGGTTCTTGGTCATGACCACAACTTGTATTTATTGACTGTACAGCAACAAATGTGGCCTGTTCAGTAGTTATAACAAAATGAATGAACAAACTATATTTTAAAAGGGTCACAAATTGGGCATGCAGGCCTGTCTTACATTCCACCTTTCCAATTACTCATTTTTCGTCCATCAATTATCTATTATGCATGTTACATTCACATAGAAAAAAAACATTGTCAAATGAATGTTGGGAACATAAAAAATGGTTATTACCATGTTATGAGACATGCAAGCAGGCAGACAAACACACAGACATACATACTTACATCATTTATACAAATTCTCAGTTATACATCCACTCACACACACGAATACACACTAATATATTCACTCACTCACAATCACAAACACTAACAAAAATGTACTTATACATGCTCTCTCTCTCTCTCTCTCTCTCTCTCTCTCTCTCTCTCTCTCTCTCTCTCCTCTCTCTCTCTCTCTCTCTCTCTCTCTCTCACTCTCTCTCTCTCTCTCTCTCTCTCTCTCTCTCTCTCTCTCTCTCTCTCTCTCCCCCCTCCCCCCCCCCCCCCCCCCCCCCTCTCTCTCTCTCTCTCTCTCTCTCTCTCTCTCTCTCTCTCTCTCTCTAATAGCAATAACACAAGATATATCATTTTTTTTGGGTTAAATAGGTCAGAGTTCACACTGTATATGAATGTAGCAGTGACAGAGGTTTTGTAATCAGATTAAATGGTTCAATGGCTCTTTTCACATGCCTTGAATATTGGGCATATGGTGCTTCCTCCATATTTGTATAGACCAACTGGCAATTGGAGGCTGATATGATCAATATCTCTGTGGCCATCTTTACTTTCCAAGACATTTCCAGGTACTCATTTTAGGCCGGGTCAACCTGGTAGTACATGCAGTTAGTCTTTTGGAGGGTGTCCCCACATGGTTTTTGGGAGTCAAGATGTCATTGTACTTAATGCACAAATAATTATTACTGTAATGCCATATGAATTTGACAAGTGTAAATAAGTTTCTGTAAATATCTTTTTTGCATTGTATTTATATTAGGTTAATGGTGCCATGCATTGACAGAGAGACATGTCTGTTGTTTCATATCATTTCTAGTAATAGTTTTTAATGTACAATAACATGCTTACAATATACATAGCTCAGGGAAATATATCAGCAAAGGTTTGAATTGAATAAATATAAAAATCACATTATTAAAATCTGATTTTGAACTTTTTCCCCCCTAATGTTCATTTGAAACCTTATTTGATTTAGAATGTATTGATATTAATATGATGTTTAATTTTTTTTTTTAAAGAGACACTGGATAATATTTCTTTCTTTTTAGTTTTTGTTAACAAAATGAATGTTAAACTTATAACATGTCAAGTTATTTTGACAAATTTGTTATAAATATTACTGTTCATGCATATGTTAAAAGTATAACAATTCATTGTACGAAGGAAACTATGTATAAATGTACATATATATTTGTAAAATGCCAGCTATTTTGTTAAATTCATGACGCTGTTCAATGACATGTTCTTGAACATTTAAAATGCAAATAGGCAACTAAGACTGAATAAGTATGTATTGTTTCATATGTTAGCATGTAATAAAATTATTGCGAACATAATGTAGCGCAGTAACTTTATGTAAATCTCATAAATCTTGTGCCGATTAGCTCTTCCCTTAGTTCGTTGTTACTATACTCATTTCTAAATATAACTCTTTCTTGGTTATTATATTTCCTTTGGGTGCCTTATTATTTATGTGTTTTCATAGTCTTTACCTAAATTACATGACTATCATTTATTTACGGAATGATTCAATAATAATTCCAGTTGGAACAAACTGAATCTGTCTATCTAAAATTCAGAACTTCATAACACATATTATTTGGTTCCTGTACCTTTTAATGTAATCAAGATTAATAATATGTGTCTCATTTTAAATGTCCCTGCCACCGTTCATTGTTTTTGCTTATCTTTAGGCTTCATAGTTGTCTGCTCTTGACAGTCGGATGCCATTCACATGAGGGCTCTGTAACTGCTCCAGGGAGCAAAAACAATTAGTTATTAATTATCTTCATTCATAAAGTGGCATCATATATAAGTGATTATGGGATATTTGTTGCCTTGAACATATTAGGCAATCATTTTGAAACTATTTCACATTTTTACAAAACATATAACAAAATTAACTAAATTAGCAAATAGCATGAGAAATAAATTAACAAGTATTGAATGAATACCACTTATAGAAGACGTGGGTTTCCATCTTTATTTTTTACCCAGTGATTTCAAGAGGTATTCAGCAGTATATTATTTTAGCAAAAAAATTGACAATGTAAAGATTTCTATATTCAAAAGAGTATGCCACAGGGAGCTTGAGATTTGCGACACAAGTGAGCTTCTTCTTCCTCTTCTGTCTTTCGGAGCAAAGGTCCTCAGCCAACTCAAACCAAGTGGTTTGTAGAAATGTTTATGATTGGTTGAATTTTGCAGCTATGTTTTATATGGGTTGAGGTAGCCAATTTCTTGCCAACCCTCCTTAGTTGCCTTTAGCTGCCTCTCATGACATGCTTGGTTAATTACACTGTCAATATTCTTTGCTTCTTTTATGGGCCCCAATAGCATATGGGTGACAAGTGGTCTTATACAGGGTGTTTGTAAAGTCTCACTACACTGTGCATGAGAACAACTTGGAAAAATGAAGTACATGACATCAGTAAAATATGTGCTCCACGGTCTACAGTGAAGCAATATACAGCAAATGGACTTCGTATGCTGGAGTAATTCTTTGCACTCCAAACAGAATGGTGTTATCAAAAGAAGAAAGAATCTTTTTGGTTTAACAAGTGTTTTGAAATGGCAGTCGATGCACATGGATGGTTGTTCAAAGTTTTATAGCAAGATTTCCTGATAAACAACTCCCTTGTCGCATACATTTCCAACACCTGTTATAATGAATACTTCTTTGGTACTTTCCAGCTTCCCCAAAACAGTGTTATACCATAGCAGTGACTATTGTAACTAATTTAATTAATTTTCTAGCACATTTTTGATGGCCTCATGTACTTCATTTTCCCAAGTTATTCTACATACAAAGTGTAGTGAGGCTTTACAAACACCCTGTAGAATGTTAGGAAGACTCTATGATTTAATACAAAGAAGGTTAACATTTGAGAAAATGGTGCAGATAATGTCACGTGTAATTTGTTTTAAATATTAGTTTTTTAAAAAATGTGATGTGCTTTGCTTAATTAAGCATGGTAAATTACCATACAATTCACCTAGCCGGGTATGTATATGTAGCATAACAAACCAGCCAGTATGGTTTTGAATTCTGGATTCGTAACTCATCATTCAAGAATTATGTGTCAATCATCCTTTGTATAGGCTGCATTTCCCTGTATAAAGCATAAGTAAGTGTTTATTTTTCAAAACGTCTCTTCCTTGTCCGTCATCAGCACATATTTTATTCCACTTTGTAACAAACTGTTGCAGTGTAAAATAGACTAGATATTTTTACCTTATTTTTTTTTTTTTTCAAGCAAAGCGTATAATAAATATCTTTCTTGAAGATTATATTTACAAATCACATGCAAAGTTATTTTAATAGTCGTGATAAACACACTGTTTTAAAGTAGATATGTCCCTGTCATTATCATTTTACTATGCAAATTATCATTTTACTATGCAAACACATTAGTCTGTAAGATATCATAAGGATATTTGCATTTGTTAAAGTGTGGCCAGGTTTCTTATACCTGTAAATGTATAATATGCACTGTTAATACTATATCACAATAATTTATTAGCCAAGCTATTTACTGTTGTTTTTAAATTGCGGTGGATTTTATACAATAATATGACTTAAGACTTCTCATCTTTTGGTCTGTTATTGATATTGTTTGTTGTGTTTTGTTACATTCAATTGTTTGCCTAAAACTGAGTTTGTGCCTCATAATAAAAAGGATTGTTGTGTCCATTGTTATTTAAAATGCTAGTAATTTGTTATTTAAAATGTCAAATGTGCCTCTTCTGTGTACATACTGTTACTTGTTAATAGTAATGCCTTATAATATATATTGTTATAAAATATTTAATATGCATATCATAAATATAAGGTAATAATACATATCATATTTATATACATATATATACCAACTGTGTTTTTCATTTCCCATGTATGAACGGTGTGAGTTTCAAGTGTGTTCTGGACAGGTATGTATAAAATAGTATAAACTCACCGGCATCTTACCGTCTTGACAGACAATAGCTTGTTACATTATGTTTCTAACAATGCATAACTACAACCCATATCGGTAGTGAATGTTATACCTATACATGGCACAAAACCTGGGCTGAATTGTAGCGACCATATGTTAACCATGCAGCATGATCCCTCTCTCGGCCTGCCTAATTTACTCCAGAGGAAAGGTAATACCAATATATTGTGAATAAGACAAGCTGCAGAAGCTGCCAGATCAACAAAGGAATGCTCTATCTGTCTGTAGTATAAACTATAATCTTCATAATTCCTTGTCATACCAAGTCAAGGGTACAAAATCAGCTGCAGGCTATTTGGAAGCAGATCATTTTGTGTTGATTTTCTTGGTATTAGGCGTTGACCATTCAGAAAGCTGTTGCAAACAACTGAATTAACATTGCCTAGTATTGGTGTTTGTCCATCAAGAATGATGATGACCATTCATTCCATTCAGTGGATGTTGAAAGTTTGCAGCCATGAGTTATAAGATCGCTGGTAAGGCCTATTTTGGCTCGAAATGTCCTTTGACAATGTGGGCAAAGAATGCTTGACGTTCCGGGAGGAGGATCTCCTGCAGTGGTTTTTCTGTTCAGTCTTTTTTTTTTCCACAGCTCTTGCAGTCCTGGTTGCTTCACAAGTGACTACACCCATGTGTAATGAAGTACGCCACTAATTTTATGTCTTTGGCAGCAGTCTCCCAAGTGTCGTGATGAATTCCTATGGTGGTTTACTGTCATTAGTCTCTTCCATGCAATCATGGCAATTCTGGTACATCCAATATATTCACAACAGTAGTCTAAAAATCCATACACCTGCTGTCTCCAAGCTCTTCCTGATTTGTTCGTGTCCGACGCTGTAGCGAAGAGGTTACGAATGCAATTTGTAATTCTGCATACCACGATCCAAACACAGCTGCGGGGGATTGTAAGCAGACCTAATTGCATTGTCTTCCATACAATGGTATAAGTGCCAATCGTTCAGAAAACAATGGCAAATTACTGAACGTAAACTTGAGCAGGGATCACAAACAGCCAAAAAATGTTGGCATGTGTCATGCCGATAAGCGTGGGCAGTCATGTTTTGCCATCTCACACGATTACCAGAGTCGTGGATCAGCTCTGTGTTCTTGTCTCGACCATACCACATGGCTAAGCCATCCAGGTATTTACTTCTCTGCCTTCCCTATGATCTCACCAGTTGTCACCAAGTTCTCCAATTTATTTCTTCTCATAACATGGCCAAAAAAGTATGACTATTTTATGTCCAATTTCTCGAATCTGTTTGTGGTTTTCATTTGTTTCTTGTAGGTCTTGGTCATCAGTTTTTCTGTCTGTCCATGGTATTCTTTACATTTTCCTCAGAAACCACATTTCAACAGCCATCAGATGTTTTTCAGCGTGTCTGCTCATTGTCAACGCTTCACATCCATGCAAAAGTATAGGTTCCATGTAGCACCTGAACACTCTTTATCTTGTTACAAATGACATCTTTTTTATTGCTTAGTATGTTTTCCATCTTACAAAAGGCTACCTTTGCCAAGGTGATTCTTGTTCTAATCTCTTCAGACACGAGAGGTACATCGGGAAAACTAGGAGCCTCGTCAACCAACACAGAACTGGCACTATTAGCCACCGGACGCTGATGCATATGTTGGGGGCAGGATCTGAGCACCCATGGACCTGTCCAGAGTGCAATGACGATACCCCAACTGATAACTGATGTTATGACTGTTCCGGGATCATTCTACCGATTCACTTGTTTAAGAATATTCTCACTTACTTGTATATTACACTGTAGTATTTCCTTCTTCCTAGTGACGACCGTAATCTGTGTCTACTTACAGTTTAATTCTAACCCTAGTTGATCATTGTGTGCAATAACCACATCTACTAAATGTTGCAGATACTGCTCATTGTCTGCAATCAATACTGTATCATCCGCACATCTAATGTTATTGATGTTACGTTACCCAGTGTTGATTCCTTCTCTATTTATGAAAATATTTTCACTGTACAGGGAAAAAAGATCTAGAGACATTACACATCCCTGCCTCACACCTCTATTAATAGACTGATATTGACTTATTTCATTATCAATCCTTATAGCAGCTTGTTGTTTCCAATATACAATTTATATATATATGTGTGTGTGTGTGTGCGCACGCGCGTGTGTGTGTGTGTGTGTGGTTTTTTTTTCCGTTCATTCATTCAGTAGCATGTCCTTTGCAGAACCTCGCTCCCGTAACAACCATCTGGAAAACTTCTCGATCACAAGCAAGATGTCTCGATCACAAGCAAGATGTCTCGCGTCTGATACACCCATCTGGAGATCATCCGCCAGATCCTGCACCAATCTTCTCTTTGGCCTTCCTCTTCCTCTCTTCCCAGGCATATACCCCTCCATTACTGATCTCTCCAAACTTTCATGATGTTTCAAGTGACCAAAATATATCAATTTTCTTTGTTTTATCATCTTTAATAGCATGTCCTTTGCAGAACCTCGCTCCCGTAACAACCATCTGGAAAACTTCTCGATCACAAGCAAGATGTCTCGATCACAAGCAAGATGTCTCGCGTCTGATACACCCATCTGGAGATCATCCGCCAGATCCTGCACCAATCTTCTCTTTGGCCTTCCTCTTCCTCTCTTCCCAGGCATATACCCCTCCATTACTTGATCTCTCCAAACTTTCATGATGTTTCAAGTGACCAAAATATATCAATTTTCTTTGTTTTATCATCTTTAATAGCCAACCCTCTTCAATATTCAGCTCTTGAAGTATGGATGCATTTGTTCTTTTCTTTACCCAAGATATTCTTAGAACCTGTCTATAACATTTATATTCAAAAGCATTTATGCGCTGTTCAGCTTGTTTAGTAAGTGTCCAGGTCTCACAGGCGTATGTTGCAATGGGAAAGATGCACGCTCTTAAAAATCTAACTTTTGTAGTTCTATCTGTCCCACTCCATAATTTATTCAGTTGTTTTAGTCTGTGAAGAGCAATTGATAGTCGTCGTTTAATTTCTTTCATTGTGTCACTGTTGTTGGTAATCATTGACCCAATATATTACAAATGTTCCACCACCTCCAATGTTTCCTCATTGACGTATAATATTTCTTTCTCCATAGCAGTTTTATCTGTATGCTTTAACTTTGTTTTTGCTATGTTAAGATCAGTGGCGTCACTGGGGTTGGTGTCACCCAGTGTGGTAAACTCTTGGTGTCACCCCTCTAGACTTTCACCATGGTCTTCTTCCGAGTGTTCCTGTACCATATATAATCGTATATAGTAATGTTTGTAAAATAAGTCAAAAAGTTAATAAGGACATAAGAAAGAAAACAAATTGAACAATATAACTTCAATACTTCAGGTAAAACATAAATAAAGAACTTCGACAAACTCGGACAAAGTTAATTTTTTGTTATTTTGCTATGTCTGCTTTGTCAAATTTGCAATTTTTTTATTTTGGTGTCACCCTTTGATGGTGTCACCCGGTGCGGCCCGCACCCCCCTAGTGACGCCCCTGGTTAAGATATAAGTTGTTATTTTAACTATTTCTTTATGTAGTGGAGATTCGGTATGCTGATGATACAGTATTGCTATCCACAACACAGACTGGTATAGAAAACCTAATAGCCTCAACGCTATTGACTTCTTCTGACCAACCCATGGTGCATAATTCATTCAAAATGAATGCTTTGTTTAATTCTACCACACCTGTTAATGTTTCTTTCATGCTTTTTGTAATAAAGCAATTGGAACGGGTTTCAAATGAACGACCCTTATATATCCTTTAAATACTATAACTGGAAAGGTCGAGGGGAAGAGAGGCAGAGGCAGACCAAGAGAAATGAATGCTGGACGGATTGAGACGGTGGCATGGAGGAGTATCATCAGCAGAGTTGATCCAGAAAACCAAAGACCGAGATCTGTGGAGAGCCGGCAGGGCACTTGATGATGATGATGATGATTTGGGGGAGGAGGTGTGTGTTTGCGTGCGTGTGTGTGTCTCTCTCTCTTCTCTCTCTCTCTCTCTCTCTCTCTCTCTCTCTCTCTCTCTCTCTCTCTCTCTCTCTCTCTCTCTCTCTCTCTCTCTCTCTCTCAATGGCGAAAAAAAAAAATTGTGTTGCGTATCCCTTAAGGGACGTTGCAGTCAACACCAGCATTTTCAGCTGCTGTTGAGGTACTAGGCAAGTGTTACGTTCAGTAGTTTGCCATTGCTTTCTGAACGACCGGCCCCTATACCTTTTTCGAAAACACCAGCATCGCTGTGTTTCGAACCCGGGTATACGGGCTCACAAATCGCGTTCGCAAGCCCTTAGCCTGACGGTATATCCTTCTTGTCTCAGGTTTGTGACCTGTCACTGTATTTCTCCATCTTATATATTATAGGTGTGCTGCTCCTTGACGCTTGACTCGAACGGAACAGTTAGCTCGATTAGTATTAACTGTTGAGTCGAAGGAGAGCACCCTACAATGTCTGGTCGCTGCTGAAACTTCAGGATTTCCGCTATGTATTCATTTACCACGGCCCTGGAGGTCTACTGTCAGCTCTCAGTCTTCAGCGCCCCCGAGGATGGATGGCAGGCTGTCCGGACAGTCGATTGTGCTGTTTGATTTTTTGTCCAGCTTTTACGAAGCGTGTCCACCCGGTTTACACAACAGTCCCCTTGTTTGCCTGGAGTCAGGCTACATCCACTATGGCTGCCAGTTCGGTGAGAACCTTGTTGTGGCGCCACGTGAATAGGCCTTGCCCAAGGACCGCTCTACACGCAGGCAGTACGTGTTCTACGGTCTGAACCCTCGTGGTCTGCATGTTGTTACACAGGGGACATGTTGGGTTTTCGGATAAACCCCATCTGACCAGGCGAACAGCTGATGGCAGGAGGTCGAAAAGTGATCTGACAAGGAAGCTTATTCTCAATGGCGGCAAGCGCCATATGTTGTTCCTTGAGAGGAACTTGTGCAGAGCTATCTCCCGTGACACCCACTGCCCTTGCTGCACCACTTTCTGCACTCGCTTCTCGTCCTCAATCAATCAATCAATCAATCATGTGCCATGCCGGAAAGCGTGGGCGGTCATGACTCGCCATTTCACTCGATCACCAGTGTCGTGGATCAGCTCAGTGTTCCTGTCTCGTGAATGCCATGTGGCCAAACCATCCAGGTATTTTCCTCTCGGTCTGCCTCTTGGTCTGTTCCCTTCGATCTTGCCAGTTGTCACCAAGTTCTCCAATCCATTTCTTCTCAAACATGTCCAAAAAATGTTGACTGTCTACGTCTAATTTCTCTAATCAGTTTACGATGTTCATTTGTCTCCTGTAGTACTTGGTCATTAGTTTTTCTGCCTGTCTCGTCCTCGCCTTCGCGAATCTCCTTGACTACCATGTCCCTGCGCTACCTGGCCGTCTCCTTTGACCACCACTGCGTGTCGCTTTGGTAGCCAAAGCCTTGTCTGTTGGACTGGGTATGTCCCATCACTTCCTTTAGCTTGAGCGAATTTTGCGCCGATTTTACTGCCTCGTCAACCTTCCATTTCTTTCCCGCCATGAGCGTCGGGTGGGAGCCGCTCACGGTTTTATCTTGAGACTTGCGCAGCATCAACGCGAGCCTGGCTTTTCCAACTTTGTATTCCTCAACAACAGACTTGAACGGAAGCACGAGTTTGGACTTCTTTGAGTACAATGCCTTTTCCTTGTGACTTTGCTGACCTTTTTCTCTAACGCCTCCATCGTCATAGATGAGTAGGGGGTATAGCAGCTTCGGGGTGAGTATGAACTGGAGGCGCCAGATCTTGAATTTTCCAATGAGTCTGCTCTTATAGATGGCTCGCAGACCGTTCTGTTATCTCGCGTTTGTGTTGTATTGAATTCTTGTCTGTCAGCGAGAAATGCAACACTAAGCCGAGACTCTTGACGGGTTCCTCCATTATAGTGGAGATTGCCTGGTTAGCCACCTTGAATGCAGTTGCCGCCATTTTGCCCTTCACGATGGACAGACAAGAAGGTAGGGAAACGGAGAGTGAACCCGGAGAAATACTGCTTAAGCGTCGATGTGATCTCCCCAGGCACATGGTACACCCTAAGGGCCTGTCACAGCATCTGGTGGGGCACTGACCCGTAGACGTTAGCCAGGTCCAACCATACCACGTGAAGGCTTGACTTTTCACACTTCGCTCTCTGGATAGCTTCCAAGATCATGGTAGCATGTTCCACACATCCTGCGACACCCGGTATGTCCACTTTTTTGAACCGCCTTGTCGATATACATGTTCGCCATTAGGTATGTCGTGATTATGAAATTGTGGCGTGGAACAGATAGAACTTAAAATTAACTTTTTAAGAGCATGCATTGACTGCATCTTTTCCATTGCAACATACGCCTGTGAGACCTGGACACTTACTAAACAAGCTGAACAGCGCGTAAATACCTTTGAATATCTTGAATACAGAGAAGAACAAATGCATCCTTATGAAAAGAGGTAAATATTGAAGAAGGTTCGCTACAAAAGACGATAAAACAAAGAGAATATAAATATTTTGGTCACTTGAAACGTCATGAAGGTTTGGAGCGAACAATAATGCAGGGATATATGCCCTGAAAGAGAGGAAGCGGAAGGCCAAGGGCTCCAAATGTTGCTGTATGTAGCCGAGGCGCGGTGTTGGGGTGAGCGCCCAACATTGCTCAAATACCTCAATGGCTCGTGAATACATAACCTATGCAGCAAAAGTCCAACTCCTGGCCTTCACGTGGCGGACCTGTTTAAACTAACAGGAGAAGGGGCGACGGCGAGTCTCTGGCGCCGGAAAATAACCAGTATGCTCTAGATGTGTATGCACGTACATGCATGCGCAGACAGGTGTGTGCGCGCGTACACATCTACACTCGAGTGAGACCACAGTCTGCTCTAGCAAAGAAAGGTGCTGAAGACGGAGGCAACCAGCCAAGAGGCGCACCACAGAAATCAGGATGCCACGCAATCACGCAAAATGGAATATGTCGACTACTGCTAATCGTTATGGTGCTCGCCCTGCTTTGGACCCCCAGGCAGGTGCAGTGCCGGGCCCTATGTCTCGAAAGGGTCCAACCCCAACTACTGGAGGTCCTTCTCAGATGTCCTGTGGAGCCAGGGGACATGAGAATAGAACAGCTGGCCATACTAAACTAAGACTTAAAATAATGCACTGGAATGCGGAGGGAGTCAGCAACAAGAAAGTAGAATTAGAAAACATCCTGGACAAAGAAAAAAGTAAGCATATGTTGCTTGCAAGAAACTCACCTCAACGAAAATATAGCCTTCAAAATCAGAGGCTACAAGTGTTACCGATCTGACCGAAAGAACAGGCGAAAAGGTGGGATACTGACCCTGTAAGAAATAACATCATGGCTTCCCAAATCAAAGTCTACATGGAAGGGGCTGAGTATCAGACACTAAACTTAAGACAGGTAATACAGATCTACATCTGATCAATTACTACTGTCCAAGTGACCGCCCACAGGCACTGGACACTCTACCACTAAAAGAAAAACTGATTGTGTGTGGCGATTTCAACAGCCACTCGCAGAGCTGGGGCTATGATCACATGGACCAGAGAGGAGAGAGACTGGAAGACTGGCAGGATGAGAATAGATTCATGTTGATTAACAAGCCGTCCGACCCACATACTTTCTACTCGAGATCATGGCACTCTACAACTACACCTGACCTGGCTTTTCATTCACCAGACCTGGAGTGGAACATTACACGAACTGTTGGGAAACAACTTGGTGGCAGGTGACCATCGGCCAGTCTTTCTAACCGTAGAAAATGAGCTTGTAAGTGAAGCAGCACCCTCTCGAGGTGGAACTACAAGAAAGCAGGACTGGGCAATGTACAAGCATCGCACCAGCATACTGGTAGAAACCTGAACACTGAGAAAGACATAAATAAAGCAGTTGAAGAGTTTGGGAAATGCATACTACAGGCAGCGCGAGAAACAGTACCAAGAGGAGCCCGTAAACAATATAAACCCTACTGGAAGTAGTGAACTGGAACAGTTGCATAATGATGTTGAAGTGTGTAGAAAGCAAGCAGAGGCCACACCCAGCCAAGAGCACCACAATAAATTCCAGCATGCAAAAGCCAAATTTCAAAGGGCCAAGCTGCAGGCTAGACGGAAAAGCTGCAGGAGAAAACAGAGTCTCTGAACTTTGAAAGAGACACAAGGAAATTGTGGAAGCTAATAAAACAGCTTAATGACGAGGGCACAGGGAGAAACTCAAAAATTGCACTACATAAAGATGGAAAAATCTTAACAAGAAAGCAAGCAGCTGACCATTTTTGCGGACTCGTTCGCACAAGATAGCAATATCAAAATTAGTCCAGAGAAACAACAAGAGATTCGAGAGAAACGACAACATACAGGACAGAAGGAAATAGTACATGAGGTTTCTGGAGGCACCCATCACAATCAGCGAACTGGGAGCTAGCCATATCAAAACTGAAAATGAGAAAGTCACCAGGAGCTGATGGTATCTCCAATGAAATGATCAGGAACCTAGGAACAGAGGCCAAAACAAAGCTGTTGCAGATCTTCATAACAGCTGGACCTTTAGGCAGTGTTCCACAAGCCTGGAGAGAAGCATATCATGATACCCCTCCTAAAATCAGGGAAAGATGGTTCCATTGCCTCTAGCTACAGACCAATTAGCCTCACCAGCTGTCTCTGCAAAACACTGGAGCGCATCATCAATCACAGACTGCAGTGGTACATTGAAAGTAAAAACATCCTTGTGCCACAGCAGGCTGGCTTTAGGCAGTGCTACTCTACGGAAGATCAGACAACCTACCTCTCTCAAGAAATTGAGGATGCATTCCAAGAGAAGAAGCTGGTGCTTGCGGCATGGATAGATCTGAAGAAAGCCTTTGACAAAGTCTGGAAAGAAGGTCTGATGAAGAACTGAGAAACTGCAAAGTCAATGGAAGAATGTACAAATGGGTGAAAGTATACTTGCACAACAGAAGAGCCCGAGTACAGATAGACGGACTCAAGAGCAAGAAAGTACTACTGCGTCACGGTGTCCCCCAGGGCGGAGTCTTGTCCCCCACACTTTTTCTAATCTTCATCAATGATCTGTTGCTCACCTACCGCATGGAATTAAAGCGGCAATGTACGCCGATGACCTGGTTCTATTGGAGCACAAATGAATATGCATCAGTGGCCACCAGATTGCTACAAAGAGCTGTAGATACATTTGCTTGATGGGCAAATAGATGGTGTGTCAGCATAAACACTGACAAGTGCAGCACAACCCTATTTACCCTCTCTCCAAAACAAAAGGCAGGGAATCATCCAGATAAATGGAACACCCCTAAGAGAAGATAAAGAACCAACATACCTTGGAGTAACATTTGATGGCAAGCTGACATGGAGAAAGCACATCAACAAGCAGTAGCTAAAGCCAGAAGGAAAATAGCCATCCTGAGAAAGCTAAGTGGAACCACATGGGGAGCCAGTACGGAAAATACTTAGCAAAGTTTACCAACAGAGCATACGACCACACCTGGAATATGGGTCAACTGCGTGGTGTTCAGCATCAAATACCACACTACAAGAGCTGGACAAGGTGCAAATCAAGCACTTAGAGTCACCACAGGAGGGATGAGATCAACCCCTATAGTGGAAATGGAGAAGATGGGAGGACACAAGGCACTGAGTGAGCGCAGAGATACGAAAACGCTAATACAAGCAGAAAAGTTCCTCAGCTTGCCAGGCCACCCTATGAAGAACAGATTTGAAAACCTAGCTATGGGCGGTTGAAAAGAAGTAGTTTTATCCACCAGGCCAACGACTCTGCAGAGAAACCACTGATCTGCCCACAGTTGGTATCCCCCTAACAACTATTCCAGAGCGAACTCCATGGAAAGATGAGCATAGACTATCGTTACAAATCCAGACTAAAAGTGAGAGGAATATTTGACAAGGAAGAACAGAACAGTGTGCAGCGCAGAACAGCCACTCTCAGCTTCCTTGATGAAGAATACCCACAGGACCTCTGGATCCGAGTCTACACAGATGGGTCAGCACAAATGCTGTTCGAAATGGGGGAGCGGGAGTGTACATAGAATACCCAAATAATACTAGGGACACAGCCAGAGTACCGACAGGAAAGTACTGCCATAACTATGATGCCGAAATTGAGGCAATCAAGATAGCAACAGAGAAATTACTAAATAACAGCAATGGTACTCAACCTGTGGTGCTACTAACAGATGCAAAATCAGTACTCGAGGCGCTCCTCTCTGGGAAATTGCCAAGTACTAAGGACACTACTTTCTGAACTAGCAGCCAGCATAAAGTCACCATACAGTGGATACCATCCCACTGTGGAGTACCCGGAAACGACAGAGCTGATCAATTGGCTAAGGAAGGAGCCAAAGAGGAACAGCCTGATGTGCCCCGTTACATACCACCAAATGAAAAGAATGATCAATCAGTCAGAAAGCCACCAAAACCTGCTCAAGATGACTACCACATTATGGACAGACCAGAACAAGTCATTATTCTGCGCCTCAGAACAGGACACAATAGATTACGCAACCACATGTATAAAAAATTCAAGATTGGTGAAACAGCCATGTGCACATGTGGATTGGCGTCGCAGACAGCAGAGCACATACTCCAAGACTGCCCAAAATATAACACATCTAGGCTAACCTTCTGGCCTAGAGAGACGACAGTGGAAGATAAACTCTATGGACCACTGTGTGAACTGAAAAAAACAGTTCAATTCATGCAAGAGACGACATTGCAGATATAGACATATTTCAAGCGAACGAAAGAAGAAGAAGGCCAAAGAGAAGATCTGTGCAGCATGTGGCAGGTGATCTCGGGGCTGTGCGGGGATTTTTCAGTATATGCTAGTCTTCGAAATGCCGCCCTTTTTGAAGCAAGTCTTTGAAATGCCGCCCCTTAAGAAGCAAGTTTCGAAATGCCGCATTCATTCGCTGCTTATGCCGCCCATTACGGTGCCGCCTGATGCGGCCGCCTCTTGTATCATTGCCGGCACGGCCCTGGATGATCTCCAGATGGGCGTATCGGGCGGGGACATCTTGCTTAGACTTATGTATGAAAGAGAAGTTTTCCAATATGGGGACCCTGGGAGCGTAATTTTCTAAACACTGCCTGGGGGTCAAGGGTTCGATTCACTTTTGGGGTGAATTTGTTTTTTTTTTTTTTAAATTGACCCGTTCCTAGGCCGTCTCCCTGGCCAGATGTAAAAAATTTTTTTGTAAACCCCTTTACCACGTAGGGTAACGCAGCACCGAGAATTGAAAAGCGTTTTTCGCCGCGTTGGGAATTACAGGATAAGGAACCCCCCGTGAAAGCAATGGGTAATAGAGTAATCTTTCCCAAAAAATCAAACAACGGAAAATG